>WURS02000011.1:2546093-2562692 GCA_011762765.2 Rhinocypha anisoptera | reverse complement strand
TATTATACTTGTTT
The DNA here is from genome assembly GCA_011762765.2 of Rhinocypha anisoptera. Classification (NCBI taxonomy): domain Eukaryota; kingdom Metazoa; phylum Arthropoda; class Insecta; order Odonata; family Chlorocyphidae; genus Rhinocypha; species Rhinocypha anisoptera. Next base: position 2,562,678 of record WURS02000011.1, on the reverse strand, counting down.
GGAAATGATATATTTAAAACTATGAAAAAGTGATATAGATCGATCACATCATGTTCCTATTCCGTCACGTCACGCCTTATTTTTCTCTATTTGAGAGTAGGACAGAAAAGTTCTTATTTATTTATCACCCGAACAGTATGAGCATGAGTTTCCCTTTCTATTCCGAATAGTTAGGATGCCAAAATCACGACGCCCGGTCGATGAATCTCCATTAATCACATTCTAGTGAGCTCAAGACAAGTAATCAAAATGTATACACTCGGACATTAAATACCCTTTGATACTTAATCATGTTTAGTTCCTGGGTATTCTTAATATCTTGTTAGTACTTTCATTAGTCTTTGATGCATATACGGAGATAAGACGCACCTGACAAAGTCACATTTGATAAGAGACTTCTCGGTGGTGTAATTGGTCTAAGCACACCCTAACCAGAGATTGGGAAAGTCCGGTGTTCGAGTCCCGGCTGAGGGCAAAACTATTTCTGATATGAATTTGTCAGTTTCCACCAAATATTTCTACCACACTTTGTGTTCGACCTTTTATGTGTTTCCTTTCCTCATTTCCTATTATCCGAATGTGTATTTTCGCCACATGGCGGTTGGTGCCTGTTCCGTCCCGAGTTGTTGTGCGCGGAGTGATTCGATTTCCCGTGGTTTCAAATCTGTTAAAATTCATCAACAGCTTGTTTCTGTGTATGGAGAGAGTGTTATGATCGAGACAATGGTGAGGAGATGGGTAAGTGAATTTAAGGCGGGAAGACATTCACTTGAGGACGAAAGTGGAAGAGGCAGACCCTCACTTGTCACGGACGAACTTGTGGCAAAAGTCGACAATACTGTTCACCAAGATTGCAGTTCAACTGTGGATGAACTTCATGAGTGTTTCCCAGAGGGCTCACGATCCATCATGCATGAGATTGTCTCGGAAGAACTCAATTTTCGACAAGTTTGTGCCCGTTGGGTTCCGAGAGAGCTGATGCCGAACACAAGTCACAACAAAAGGCTGCAGCTCGTGAATTTTTGGGTCGATACAGAATTGAAGAGGAAGCTTTCCCCAAGTACATAGTCACTGGAGATGAAACCTGGGTGTCACACTATACCCCAGGGAACAAAAGGTAATCCATGCAGTGGAAACACATCACCTTCCCAAGGACGAAAAAATTCAAAATTGTCAAGTATACCAGGAAGATCATGGCCTCTATTCTCTGGGACCAAAAAGGAATTCTCCTGATTGACTTTTTTCCTCAAGGAGAAACAACGCCTCCAGATACTGTGAGACCCTGAAGAAGCTTTGTCGGGCCATTCAGAATAAGAGAAGAGGAATGTTGACCTCTGGTGAGTGCCTTTAACAACAATGCAAGGCCTCACGTTGCTCGTTCCACTACACAACTTTTGGATCAGTTTGGTTGGGATGTTCTGACCTATCGACTTTACAGTCCCGACTTGGTCACTTCAGACTTTCATCTGTTCACCAAAATGAAGGAGGGATTAGTCAGAGAACATTTCCTTTAAGTTTAAATTTTTTTCAATAAAACTTGATTTAAAAAAGAAAAACTGTACTTAATTTCTGGATAACCCTAGTATTTTTGCCAATGCATGATTTTCCCAGTGGCACTAAGAGGGTTAGTGATGTAATTACCTTATAGATGTTACAAATGAAACATCTGCATTCTTGCAATTAAGCCATTTCCCAACATAATTTAGAGTTACTTTGGAAATAAAAATTTAAACTTTTAACTAGTAAACCATTGTGGTATGCATGCTCATTACTAGAGGGGGGAGACATGTTAATTATATCACACAGTTTTCATTACAACAACACTGTGCTTCATTATTTCTTCTGTGGCAAGTCATGCTCAAAAGACATCCAACTACACCTCTGAAAACATATAAAGCCCCTCACTCTGGGCAACTATTTTTTGGCTTTATTTTATTAACATTATTTTGAAAAAATTTACTTTAATCAAGACATATTTTGAGTAGATACCAATTTTTCAGGTAAAATTAATTTCATATCATAAAAATATGTAAACAAATGCCTTTTTCATTTTCTATAACTGTTTAGAAATACACTTTGAATAACTTAAAAATTCTCATCTAAATGCAATAAAAAACAAGCAGGTTTATTTCTATAAATTTTGCTAAAAAAGTGTTCATGCATTTATGTTATATAAAGCTTTATATTATAGAGAAAATCTTACACGTTGGAGGACGACAGAGAGCTTTGGCAATCTCGACCATGTTCACTATGACTGTCTTAATGCCATTGCCCTTTCCCTCAACTTTGGCCATGAGTCGAGGCATTTTATAGCGATAGAACGCATCGCTGACATTGCGATTCACATTCAGACTCCCCATTCTGGCTGATGCTACGGTGCAAGATGAGGAAGAAATAGACGACAAGTAGTGATGAGTGGAAGGTTTTTAGGTGAATGCTGAGATAGAAAGAAACGGAGAAATGCTGTGATGGTGGTGATGGAGGAGGAGGAGGGGCAACTGATCAGTCACGTCTCTCTGAAGGGTTGTAACTTCCGGTGCCGATTACTGGAAAATTTTGATGTCCTACAACAGAGGAAACATTATTCATTCACTATGAAATAATATCTGTAAAACACAAGATTAACTGAATAGCAGATATAATCCTTAGAAGGTACCACACAAAAAATTACAACCTGGGATAAGAACACACATCAATATTTGAATTCACTCTAACCATCTTTTAAGAGCTCTGTTCCATGAAAAATAAATAACATTCATCTTACTAGGCTCCCATTTTGAAGACCCCCACCAATTGTCCCTAACAAAACATGTCACCCTACACAACAAATATAGTAACAATTTAATTTCTGAGTTTCTAGAGCCAGCTAATATTATTAACAAAAAAGGCATTAAGAAACTTAAGTTTCATAATCAATTGCAGAAGCAAGTTTTAAGAGTAAGGTTCTTACTCTATTTAGTTACAATATAAAAATAAATGTACAGGCATGGTAGCAATAGAGCAGCAGACAGGATTAACTTAAAGTAATCTATAACCATGACAATATTTAATTTAGACTAAAATCCACTAATGACAGTGGGTGCTTTATAAGATCATTTCTTACACAGAGAAAATGAAATTTAATGAAAATACAGCATCTATCAGTTACGTTCTAGGAGTCATATTCTTAATAAACAAATGGTTTATGCACACAAGGTATACCTTATAACTGTTATCATAATATGGAATGATTAAATGTTAAATGATTGCAGATTAAGGCAAGCTTGGTAGAACAGGGCTTTTTAAGTATTTGCTAGGCATATACCATATATTGAGTGCATCAATATTCTATAAAAATTAACCTCACATTTCAAAAATAACATAAATTACTACCCTACAAATTTTGTGTATGGGAAACATAGTGTGTAAATGGGAACCATACCTATAACTGATGGGCTCTTGCCGCTTAGATGAAATCATACACCTTGAGTCTAGGCCAAGAATTGGCTCAAGGGCTATACTGAAAAAACCAGATCTTCCTCTGGATAATGATATGCCTGAAATATGAAAAAAAGTTTTAGAACAAAATTATTTAACAATAAATAATTTCTAGAATAAATAAATCGAACCTGTAATTACAGAATAAAATTTTGGATGAAGAACATAGATCTTTAAATCACATTGAAACTCATTTATAATAATTTGACTGGGAACATTTTTTTGTTCCAATATTCATTCCTTCTCGCTTCATGCTTTACAAAAGAATTCTTTATATTATCTCCTAAAATAAGAGGAGAGATTATACAGTCCATCAGAGTACTACTGAAGGAATTCAACAGTTTTCTCTTATATTTTTGCATGTAGAATGAAATATGAATTTGTCAACACAAATTTCCCACCATATATAATAAATAATTTTACCATGGTGATATAGAACAACAAACACACCAATCAACAATGCATCAAAAACATCATAATACTTAATGAGTGCATTTATTTTTTTTCAATTCATGCAAAGATTACGATATTGCTGAATATTATATTTATTCTAGTAACAAAGATGTTATCATAAATATGGAAGGAATAATCATTTTATAAATTTCATATAAAGGAACATATAAATTAAGGAGACCAAATAGTATCCACTTGGAAATAGCTATTAAGAATCGTCAATCACAAAGTTCAAGAAAACGTGAAGATGTAAATGTGGGTCTGACAAGCAAGGTAACTCCCATAAACGTAAGAATGGTGGACTAACCAAATCTGGGCAGCACCATATGTTTAGTCAGCGAAGCTGGGGGTTTTGAGGCACAGAAGAAAAGACGGTCAAAACGATGCCAAGACGTAAGATGGATTCCCCTACTTCACAGCTTGATATTCACATTTAACCACTGCTTCAAAATATTGATTGGCTTATGAAGCCTCAAGTGGCGACGGACTTGAGTACGCCATTCACAGCATTCGATTTCGTTAGGTCCGTCAAACGTCCCGTCTTAAAGGAAATGCGCTTCCGATGAAGACTGAGGAGCTAGTCCAGGGACAGTTTCCCAGGTAATCTGGACGACACCAGAGATGGTGATTCCTTCTCCCCTTTGCACCAGAGGGCGGTACAGTTGAAGCACCCGAGTCCGCCGAACGGACGATGGCGACTTTAATCCGATGGTGGCGGTGACGATAGTGGAAGCTCGGGCGGTAGTATTTGCGGCCAGGCCTAATGGCGGAGGCCTCCTGGTACCTCTCCTCCTCCTCCACGCTTTTGCCGCAAATTTCGGTAGTCTCTCCCGAAGACAATCCACACCCGCAGGAATTAATTCCGGTCGCTGAGAATAAAGTGGATGGCCCACGTCGCCGCCTCGCTCCGCTGACAACGAAGCCCACGACATAAGCTGTGCGCATGCCGGCCGGCGCTCCACCCAACTGTTCGCTCGCAATCCTCGCCCGGCCGTTCCAGGCTGCCTCGACGTCCTCCCCTCTCTGCCGACACGCTTCTGCCCCCACTCCCCTCTCCCTCCAACCCCCACCAACATTACGCCTGCGAACCATTCATGCCCTTTCTCCGGCTTCCCTTCCTAATGGCATTGTCGCAGCTCATCTCCCGCTGTCTTGTTAATCCCGGAGGGCGGAAAAAGTGCGTAATCCAACAAATCTATGAGCACATCTAAGGCTAACTCGCTTAAAAAAAAGCCTTGCGAAAGAAATTTTCATGATCAAGTTTAAAAATATTCTCACGTAAAGGAAAACTCATGGATCCACAGTGGTTCCTATCTTAATTTCCAGCAGATAGAAAGAGATTACGGCATCGCGCGAAACAAAACATCTGGTGGAAGTGGTGATTATAAAATACCCGAGACCAAGGCCGCCCTTGAAGACAACTGTCTTCAATGGGAATTTGTAAATAACGTAGAGACTATGCTTTCATTCGTTCCTATTCATAGCCACGATGGGCGAAGGAGGCGTTTTTCTGAAAACGAAAATAATTTGCACGCTCAATCGCAATTCCAGTCTGGGATCAGGGCAGTCTCCTTTCCCTCCCCCTAACTTTCAGCAGGCCGGCAACCCGCCACCCCACCCACGCTGTCTCCTTGGGACAAGATCAATACCTGTGCGGCGCGCGGCCCCAGCTTTCCCACTTCGCCTCTCTCTCGCCTTCTCCTCCCACCTGCTCCCATACACGTCCCTAGAAAACATCCCTGGATGCTGCGTCAACACGCCGTTAGCCCAACCACAGCATTTGAAACACACACACACCCGACAAAGCCTAAGTTCGCAGGTGCACAACCCAAGACATGCTTCTCGTCCCCAGGGCACAAACGATATGCCCGCTCCCAAGCACTATGACCTACGCGACGCTGCGGAGACAATGTGCCAAGGCGGGCAGCCGAAGTTCACCATTACGGCACTTCCGTGGCCCGTTCGGCAGTCCATTTGCATAAAATACAAATAAAAAGCAATCGCTTCCACTTTCGTCCGCAGAAACTCGAAGATAAAGTCAACAACTACCAGGCTCGGAAATAGCTCCCGATCGATAGGTATGTCCTACACCGAATGGGGAGGGGGGTTGAAGAAGGAAACGAGTGATGGTTACACGAGTGCCTGGAGAGAGAGGATTAGTGAAACGAATGTAGAAAAAAATGAAGAGAAATTTAGAAAGATGCCAACATTGGCTAAGATAAACTGAGACTAAACATATGACCTGGTAGTGTTAAAATTTCAATGCAACCATTTCAATCAAACTACAAGTATCTAAATAAACTACAATGCAAGTTTTCCGTTGAGTTTTATGTCTGCAATCAATGCAATATATGAATGCTTTTGTAATTTCAATTGACACTTTCCAATAAGTAACTTCATCACCTCTGTAATTTGATACAGAGGTTAGATTCTATTATTGTACTCGTCCTAAAATGTATTATACCGAAAACCACCTCTGAAGAGCACTAATTGAAGGTTTGGCATCAAAATGAAACAATGTATAAACACAAATGGATTCTACTATCTGACTCGATACCACTTAGCAATTATAAAGACTTATTTCGTTTTCCCAGAAATATAATACTAAATCTTCAAGTAATTCTGAAAAACACTCATGTCGAAATGACCTCTATGGCATGGTACCACATAACAAAAGCGATTAAGTCGCACCTTGTCATTCTCCCGCGTTTAAAATCACTTATAACATCACTTTTATTGAATGGCATTCTATTCTTCTTCTTCGTCTTAAAAATTGCCAGTTCATTTCTTGACACTAAGTAAACATAATCACTCCATTCTTTTCTTTGGTCTCTTAACTGATCGATGTCCTGCTGGGAGGTTTTCGCTTGTTATTTTTATTATTCCTGTACCATTCATGTGGTTAATGCTTTTTCCACTCTCTTCTTCTAGTGTTCACTCATTCATTGATAGTCTACATAAAGTTGTATCCTTGAGAGCACAAATTGTATTATAGTTTATATATACCCTGACATTTTAGAATGGACTGGATGAAAGTGCATGATCAGTCTGCAAGTCAAGTTACTGGTTAGTAACAATAAGATGGTTGGCGAAAGGTCACTGACGAAGAACATGGAGAAAAAGGCGTACGCATGAGAGGTAACCATACCAGGTGAAACGTTGGAAGCATAAAATATGGGATGAAACTAAATCATGGTCCATTTCCACCAGTGCCTTTTTTCTAAGCTGTTCCGATCGCTTTACCATCACAATAAAAACAAAAAACGTTTGAAAATACAAGGCAACCGATTATTGACTAGCTGCGCTGAACTGACGGGAGGGGCAAGGACCCTTGAGAGCCTCAATGTCGAGGTTCATGAACCCGTTTAGCGACCCAGCGCGAGAGCACAGACAAACGATACCATTAAATATCATCCCGATCATGATGTCGTAAGTAACTCTCAGCTATCCAAAGTGACCTTATCGGGCAGTAAAGCGTTATGCAATCGAAAAAGAATAATCCAAATACAGTATCTTACATCAGTAAAGAAGATTTTTCACGGTTAACGTGATTTATCGGGAAAATGCTTCCACGTGAAAACGATAAGATAAAAAGAGTGCCATGTTTAAAGGAATTTGAAATATTGTAGGGGATGGGAATTTTAATCAACCACAGGAGTCTTAGATTGTAAAATCTTAAAATATTTGACAACTAATTTACCATAAATGACTCCACCCCCTAGGATCTATGAATAGGAATTCAGTTTGACTATCGCGACCGATATGATGAATATCAGAGATGCTCACAGATGAACAAACGCGGCAAGAATTTCAACAAGAAAGTCCATTTTATGAAAAAAAGTCAAGGACAGTCGAAAATTGGAGCAGTATTTACAGACATAATGGACGAAAGAGGTTTCTAACACTTCCGTTGGTGGAATAATGATAAGTTAACAAATTAAAATCAATCTATAAATACCATGAAATAAATACCTATTACAGTAAGATTTCCAAACCACATACTCCGTAATTCCTGAGAACGACAAGCCAAATACTGTTCCACCAAACACGAATGCTCACTTTTTTCGCCAAATTCCTTTCCTATTACTCCCTCTTTTTTGTTTTCGGTTTCAATAACAAGCCGCATGTTTAATTTAATGCTATAATGGATACAAGTATCAACATTTAACAAGGAAAAAATCCATGCCTTCAAATCATTTGAAAAGATTGAAAAGAAAAAACTTGCAATTTTCACTTTTTGAGTGGAAATTTGGAAAAATTACAAGTGTCTAGTATTATGGAACGTTACCATGGCATTTCACCTGATTCCGTATCGTACATATGAGGGTTACGAATGAACTAAGTGTTTTGATGCCTTTATTTATATGGGAGTAACGTCATCACTTCAGCATCTCAAACGACCATTTTGTTAAACGAGGAAGGAAGGGTAACACTTTTGTGCTTCCAACTATTAATAGGCTCATGCCGCTAGCCACGCCACTGCGTTATTTAAGAAATCAAAATCGTACGTGTCTATCAACCAAGAAGGAAAGTTTCCAAGCTCTATTCGGACGGTCTTTCACCATACGGAGTTCTCTTTTATGTCTCAAGTTCGTAACCAGGCAACCGACAGGGGAAATGCCTTCTTGTCCATCGGGCCGACATCGATCGCACGGTCAAGTGGCAAGCTGCGAGGTTGCCAGAGGGTAGAGCTGCGAGCGCTAAACAAAGGTATGTGCAAAAATTTCGGCGCTAAAATGTCTTACGTTAGAAACTAGTTATTCTTGTCCACTGCAGGAATCAAGTATGGACTAAGGGACAAGCAAGTACGATTTAGTTCCCCTTACTGCGTAATTAAAATGGGCGGGCGTAGTTGCAGAAGAAGAGTGAAGAAGATTCAAGAAGAGTGAAAAATGGCGAATCTGATATTACGGTGGCAACTGAAATAACTCTTCGACAAAATGATAACTGGCGTGACATAATTTATATTTTATTCTACAGGAATCAAATTTAGTTAACAACTATATTTTGTGTCATTATGGAATTGCAAGAGGAGACGGCCTCCCCAGTGAATTTTAAGTTTCACCGAAAAGCTTCATACGTAAGTAAGATCTTTGGATTTATGGTTTACGTTTCTGTGGTAATGACTTATCGGCATTTCGAAGGATATAAGAAAGGCAAATGAGGCATGAGAATAAGAAACAGATGAGCAGAATGATGACGAAATAAAATGTAAAAGTACAAAAACTTAACGCATATCGTCTATCACACGGTTTTATCGAGGAAAAAAATCCTTTCGACCAAAAACTCCTTGGGTTTGGAAATGAAACAAATAACCACGTGCAATAATATAGCTATAACTTACATAATGGAAAAACCTATGCGTAATGTTTTTCTCTCGTCTATAGCGCCCGCATCACAATTAAAATCGACATAATATATCACAACGGTTTCGCTTGCATGACTAATATGAAAAGAAAGCAAAAAAGATATATGTGATTTCAAGTAGGAAATATATCAATATTTGTATTTTCAGAGAGCCAAATATTACTAAATTAGTACGGCATGGGTTCTCTTTTAAGCCTGAAAAAACAGGCTAAAAATAGTTACGGAATTACAATCCTACAATCTTAAAGCGGCCAGACGTCCCTTGACGCATCGCCTCGACCGCAACAAGAAAGACCTTCGCTTCAAGAACACACTGAATGCCATTATAATGCAAATTGACGAAACGAAAGAGCATCGTAGTAACTGTTCTATCAAAAAGGATATGTCGTGGAGTTATCCCTTCATACGCAAAAATAATAAACGAATTCATCACACATTTAAAAAATGCGTTGAATCCGTAATGATAATGAAGGGTTAATAGGAGTCAAGACGAGTATCCGATACACTAATCAGAAGAGCAACCAAAAATAGCATTGTGTTGGGGCAGGACGCGTGGAAGGCCGAAGCCTAAACGAGTGCGCCGTCGGCAAGGAAACGCACGCAGATCGAGCGACAGTGAGAATGATAGCGTCCAAATATTCAACAAAGAGCCGATCAGAACCCAAAAATCATTGGGACAGATGCATTTGATCGTGCCTGAATTATTGCCCCAACCATGCAAGACAGGTTTTTAAGCAACTACAACGAAGATAGAATCATTAACAACAGCGAAATCCCACGCCCTTTTCGCAGTGAAACTTCTATTCTCTAAATTCGAAATGAAATTATTACGGATCTTAAATATGACGCCAAAGGACAATCATACATTCGATTTACAATTATTTTCTACAAACGAAATGATTGGCAATCTACCAGTTAAGGTGGGTTTTTGACGAACTCGATAATTAACAAATGTATCCCGCCCTAAGGTAATATAAATACATAGTACTACAAGAAAAAGTAGGCGCTGAATCCTCCCGCACCCCTTTTCCTCAAGGCCTTGAGACGACGCAGGTACCCTATACCTGCGCAAGCGCAGCGAAATCAACTTCGCACTAGGGGCGGGCGGTCAGAGTCGACATGAGCAACCCCCTACGTTCCACCTCACTCAGGTGGGGTGAGGTCACTTAGGACCAAGGTCAGATGTGAGGCCTTGGCTGGACGTCTTGGATTAAGGAGTGCAGAGCAAATGAATACTTTCAATCAGTCGGGATTGAACCGCTACACGTCACATCAAAGTATGGTACCATTAACTCCAATAGCCGCCATCCTACGTCACTCTCTTTCCCAACATTATGGCAATCTTCCCCGAAACACGTTCCAAAACAGCTTCCGAAATTACGTGGCTTTCCTTTACGTATATGCCTTCCCGGGGCACTTTCACTCCCGGGATCAAAATAAAGACCTGGTCACAGCCATTACCTATGCGATTTAAAATTTAAACTATCCTTCGAACGAAAATAATGGATACTTAACGGTTTCCGAGTCATGTACCGACCAGATAAAACGGGCTTAGGGCGAAAACCGCAAGCTCTCACCAAGGACAAACGGGCCACGTTGCGACTTTAAAATAAAAACTATGTAAAATTCCACCGTGTCTTGATTTCAACACGGTCACTTGCAAAATTCCCCGAGAGAAAAGAGCGGCGCTGGGGATAGAGCGACTACTCTCTCGCCCCCTGCCTTTATTGATCCGCCGAGCAAGCCAGCGGCCAACCGAAGCGACTGCACTGCGACGTTATAAAGGGCCACGGTGGCAGGGAGTGAGTGCATGGCAAAAGCGAGATAAGGTGTACTCGAAAAAAACACGCGGGCGGCCGCACGCGGGGGCCGTTTTAATGACCTGGGTGCACAAATTAACGGCCCGCGGGGCACACATGGTCCCAGATGGAAATGGACGTCCCGGTTATTTACGCACCACCGGTGACTACGGTCGAAAACGAACCGGCATGAAAAATATGATGCAACTGACGAGAGACGACGAGAAGAACAAGGTTGGATTTGATGGTCGTTTTCCTCCGAAGAATGTTTCCATATGTCGATCGGAGGAAGCGCCACCATTCATCAAATCAAGGAATAGTGATTATAAAAACGGTACTTCAACGGTAACAGAGCTTGGTAAGGGAGATTCTCGCCACCAACAGCCGATCCCATCGCAGACTTACGGCGGGAAGGAAACGATAACGAAGGATTGAGCAATCATTGGGTGCAACGCATTCTTTAAAGACGGTGCTCTAACCGTCCCCGGAGCATTCGCATGCTTAAAATGCTCTCGCACTCTTACTTTCGAGGCGAGAGGGTGGCCCGTTTTATAAGCGGTGGAGAGCAACGTCACTCGTTTCGGCTGCCCAGACGTTCTATTAGCATTCGACAAACACGAGGTTATGCAAAGCCGATGCGACTCCCCCCGAGGCGAGAACTGCCTAATGTGTAAAATAAGGAAGGCATGCCTCACACCCAAAGGCGACATTCTCGGGTAGATTTTTTCCTTGTTCACCACTAGTGTCCAAAGTAAACCAGCCAGAGAAAATTTTCCCCTTAGACTTTAAAGAGTTTCCCACTATAAGCACCAAAGTAGTGTGAATCGACCTATTTCAATACTAAGAGAAGTGTTAATGTTTGGTTCCATATGGTATAACAGAAATGAAGTGCTTATTCCTCCAGCACTGTTCATGTGGACGTGTACAAACGATTCTGCCTTAGGTTGATAACCTCCAATAACTTCGACACATCCCAGAATGCGCATGTACGAGCTAATGACCTACATAAATGAATTCGAGCAAAGTAAAAAAACTTGCGACGGCCAAAGCCAACGACATCATTCCGTCCCATATTCAACCAAATGTTTTATTTTATTTTTGTAAAGATCGCCAGCGCATGTGATGTCCATACGTTATTTGCACCCATGTGAATATTGTAGGAAAAGTATACCATTTATTTACCATATATATATATATATTCAATGTAATCAAGGCTTATTTATGGCTGAGATTTCATAAAGGATATTTCACCACCGAGTTTTAAGAACGATTCCGTATTCCACTAACTTTATAAAATATAGTCCAAAATTTTAGGATTCCGAGTAGCCATATTCAACTGAAATTACAGTGATAAAAATTAAGGACAGAAAGGAAGTTACAAAGGCCGAAAGATTATGGCAGAGATCCATATTTATCCAAAAAAATATTTGGTCGCAATTTAAAGGCAAATTGACGACTGGGACGAGTGAGTAATCTCAGTAATGCAAAAGGAGGCAGGTAAACAATTAAGAAATTTTTGTACGAGACTAAAAAATTACTCATTCGTGGTATAACTGCAGAATAGAAAATTTAAAAGTATTCACCGAAATGATTTTACAACCTACATTTTGTAAAATTCTATTATTCTGTTCATCAAATAGCCAGGTCACGACAAAACAAACGAAATGTACCTACCGTGGAAAAGGTAAATTGAATCGCTATAGTAGACCCAAGATATCATGCTTTCAGACTTGAGGGAGTTACTTTAAAACACTATCTTAGTTGCCATGTTAACCTGAATTTCTTTTCAAATTTGTGAAAAAAAGCTGGGCAGACATACTGTACAATAACATGATTAAATTAAAACGTCAACACTTTTATCCATAGAAAAATTACAAATACGATGCCTAAAATGCTACTCCCAGTAAGTGCACAACAGGTATATGTAGGTTTCACCGGACAGCAATGTGAATGGTTCCATTGTGTTAGAGCTAACGCATTAATAGCTAAAAATTCAATCTTCTCTCCTGCCCCAATTAATTCCGGTAACGTCTTAAAGTAAAATCCAGAAAATCGTTCTAATACAAGAAATCTATACCTACAAGTTGCACTTCCTATTTTTCTTATGAGTAAACAACGGTACAAACAATAAAATTAGTTTTCTCGCTTGAGATCTGACTAAGGGCCGTTACTAGAAAATATCAACTTGCTTCAATTTAGATCAACCACACGAGCAAATTACTAAAGGAAACGTGTTCCGTAATTTTGTACATACTTATTCTATTAACATTTCAATAATTCCTATTCCGCAAAGCATGCCGAAGTGATGACAGCAAATTAAATCGCCAGGTAAATGTATAAAAAAAAAAACAATATATAACTCAAGCTGCGGCTTTCCTGGTCGTTTTTACCTATACAATACAAAGTAAAACAAAGCGCGAAGTTGAAAGCAAAAAAATATATTACCGTTTACACAAACGACAATGATAATAAATTGTCATCAAATCTCTCATTCCTCCTACAGAATTCAATGCAACTCTTCTCTCATACACAAATGGTGGGCAATTTACTTCGAAAGCCATTAAAAGAATACATCGCTTCCTAATGTTCCAGATGCCTACTCGAGGACTCAAGATGCTCGTAAAGTTTAAAAATAATAAAATGCAGCATTGGAACAGGTTCCCGTTAATGACGAGGTATTGGTAGACCTTAAAAGTCTGTCCCTAATAAACAATGATTTGACGTTAGTTATCTATAAAAGGATTGAATAAACGAATATAGAAAATTAATTCTCGTAATATATACCTAGTAAAATTAATGCTACCAAGCACACAATTGTATCAACGATTCATTATGGTTATAGAACTATAAAGTAATATATTCAGTAGGTTTGGTGCATCGAACTTCATGGCATAGTTCAGAAAAGTCCTCAGAGTTCAAGGCCACTGCCAGGTTTAAACTCGTGACCTTGCGGTTTGCACGCGATAACGTTAGCCGCCGAACTTATGCCCAGTATCTCACATAGATTTCTATAGAGACATACATAATACACATCACTCAACTGAGTTTCTCTGGCTTAATTTCCTATAAAAACAGGTAAAAAAAAAAAAAATGTCATACAACGGGCGAAGGTTGTCTACATGGCCTCCCCACTCTAAAGGATATGCTGACTCACATGAAATAATGGAAATCCTAAAGCAATTATTGCAAAAATTGATTTGTGACTTAAGTAAAAAAGACTAGGGTTTCACCCAAGTACGGTTATTACCGTCAAGTCCTTGAAATATTTCCTGTGTCTTAAGTACAATTACAAAACAAAATTGGGCGACAAAATGAAATTGCCACGCCATCCAATTACTCGTGCTACTCAATGTTCCCGTGAATCACGAAGCAGCTCCCCAATTTGGGAAACTACTAGGGATTCCACCAAAGAGGACCCTCTCAGGAAAAACTCGTTCGAGACCAAAGCTAATGACTCATAAGGTTTTACGTAATGAACTAATTAAAAGATAAGAGTAAAAGTGAAGAAAAGTGAGATAAATGAGAAGAAAAATAAGCCACCTCTTAGCACCTGCAGCAGAAAAGCTTCGTATCGCAGACATTACGCCATAACCGAGCCATACGTAATCCGCATGGAGGTCGAGCGCTTTCAAATTGCTCCAACTTTATATTCGATCCAGTGTGGCTACCCACAGAGCAGGTCGTTATGAATATGACCAAAATTTTGATCGAAAAACACTCAGAAAGTAAAAAATGAAATATTATGATGAGCGGGCCAAATCTTCCAAAAAAATACATTGGAATGCAAAATGCATGATATGCAACAGGAAGGGGAACGGAACAAAGGCTGGAGGTGGTGACGCGAAGAACATATAGCAGCAAATGCTCTGACTTTTCAAGAAGGCCGGGAGTGAGGCCGTTTAAAATTAGAACGCTCCCGCCTTACGGGGACCCATGACGATCTCACTAACAGTAGCGGGAACTCCACAGCCTCGTGCACGCCGCATTCCATTTCACCACTCGTCTCTCCCGATACCACTGCCAGAGAGACTCCTGCCTTCTGGTTTCATTTCGGCAAGTGCAACGGCCAGGCAGACGTTGCCGCCTTCACTCCTGCGTGAGGACATGCTCAATGTCACATGGTCGACGTGAATTCAAGACTTTACACCAACGCTGCCTTGTTCTCAAGTGGAAGGAGTAGGATGCGAGGAGATCTCATGTACGACATCGCCAATAACAATACACTCTGAAGAAACGACGAACAATAACTAGGTGGAAGAACATTGGTACTTCACGCGAAAGAAATTAAGTTCTCTCACCATCTTTGCAGAAAACGCTTTTCTCAGTGCCTCACGATTACGTTATAATCAATTGCAAATATAAATAACCTTGTGTCACTGATCGCTTGAATCAAATACCTCAGCAGCTCAACTCAGTGTAAATTAAATTAGACAAATCAAAAAATCTAGATCACCGAAATTCTTCTAATGTACAAATTTTTTCTCTTTTTTGTGATTACAGCACATCTTGCAGCTATTTTAAGTGGGATATTGTCCACAAACCATTGAGATAACACGAGTCTGTTGAAATGGCCAAGGAAGATGCAAGGGGCTCAGTTCAGGAAAAATAAGTAAGGTGCATATACTCTTGTGGCATCTGAAAGAATTAATTACTCCCTCCCAGCCAAACCCATACTATTCATTAAAGTTAAAGTGGGATATGAAATTATAGAACAAAAAGAATTCTGTAAATATTATAAATAATATTGCAGTTCTACCATAATGGATACGAGTACAAGGAATGACAAAAAGTAGTTTTAGAAACAAAGAATGGAAGTGTTTCACTTGGCTTATGAAATACCTTTTATGTCATTGACCCTAAGACCATATTTTTAAAGGCATTTTACATGGTAATGAAATTGCCATGTTCTAATAACATGCAATTTTTGAAGGACAATGATCCAATTGAAGAAAAATGGATACTAATTCTACCACTAGCTAACCATGGGAAAATTACTATCAGACGCACCAGAGGTAAGTTATGACAACTATGAGCTAATGTTAACAATCATACAAAATCATGCAAGATCTTGCAGAAGCATCTTCTGTTTCCTAGATTTTTATTCAATTATCTAACAACATACATCCTAATAAAAAAATGTGATGAATGAATCATTGTTATTTATTGTTCACTATTAAAGGACACTGATTTGATCAAAAGGTAATCTACCCTTCAATGAAGGAAGGGTTAGAGGTTTATGACGAGCCTCAAGTTAGATTCTCTCCACTCCATCTTAACTTAATCCCTCTTCAAATCTACATACTTCCCACCACCTATCATTCTATCCAAAATCCCTTTTCTCCTCCAACCCCTACCATGCTTACCCAACATTCTTCCCTCCATTGCTTGTTGACGGTGGTAATACCTTCAACAAGCAATGCCTCTTGAGTAACCCTTCCACCTCTCCTGCCTATTTTGGATTTTAATCAGCAATCAATCACCTCTTCCTC
>WURS02000011.1:2511614-2533943 GCA_011762765.2 Rhinocypha anisoptera | reverse complement strand
AGCCCATCTAACCCAATGGTGCAAGAAAATACATCAGAGTGTTAAGGGGGGCCAGTTCCTTTCCCTGTGACTCCTATGGTTTCCCAGGAAGACCTGGTGCCCATAAAATCACTCAGCTTGGGTTTAGGCTAAATGTGTCCAGGGGCTAAATGTGTCCACCACTGGTCCTTGAACCAGGGAACCCCATTCAGTAGCCAAGTGCTCCACTACTCACTGGGCCAATCTTGTCCACTAATCCCTTTCATCTTAACTCCATTACACTCTGAGCGAAATCAATAATGTGTAACTTGGGCTATTCTAGTTCCAATGCCAAAGAAACTTATCAACTATACTGGTGATGTTTAAAATCTTAAATTGCATGAATTGGTGCTGGAAGAGGCTTGTAAATTCTAGGGTTAGAAATGAACAAACAGGTTACTTCACAAATAAATCAAAAGAATTGTCAATCTAAACCAATGTTAAGAATTAGTCAAAGAGACACAATACTCGTATGTTATAGGAGATGTTATAAAATCATTCAATTTGAATTTCTTAATATCAAATACTTTGAAAAATATAACTTGACATTAAGTTGAAAAATAAACAAGAACTGCTTCATGAGAAGTATATGATCTAGCCAACTGTAAACACTGCTGCAGACTCACTAACTTACATTAAAATAGTATTTTAAACCCTTAACATTTTAAATAAATCAGGTAATTACTTACTCTGACTTGTCAGTATCAAAGGTGTCAAATATTGCAGAAACTAATACAGTGGTTTTTTCACTCATTAGGAAATAGAAATAAGAGAAAGCATACTGCATGTCCCGAGAACTCCGAACTTTATGTGATGAGGTCTCATCCCATTCATTTGGAAACCTGGACAAAATAATGAAATCTTAACAAGGAAAACCTGAATGGGTTATGATAACATTAGGTAACATTC
Source organism: Rhinocypha anisoptera (assembly GCA_011762765.2). NCBI lineage: Eukaryota > Metazoa > Arthropoda > Insecta > Odonata > Chlorocyphidae > Rhinocypha > Rhinocypha anisoptera. Next base: position 2,533,016 of record WURS02000011.1, on the reverse strand, counting down.
ACGGTCTACATTTTTATGAGCTACTACAACAAAACTACATTTATATAGTTAACATTCTACATTATCTTCCAATATCCAGGAAATCCACTAACATTATTTCACTACCTGAATTTAATTCTGTGATGATTTGATATTAAAGTATTATGTTAATTTAATTAAGGTTATTATATGTAAGAGAGAATGGGTAGTTTAAATATCTGTATTATGAAGTGATATTATTGAATGTAATTTCCATACTAGGATAAGTACTATATTGTATGCATCAGACTTCTTTCCTCCCCTCCTTTCCCTACATCCTATTATTTACATCTATAAAAATAAATACATGGAATTTTTTAGCTTTTAAAGTTTTGAATGCATACCAAATGAAAAATCTAAACACATTTTGAAATTGGAAAAGTTGTTATCCACCTGTACCAGTCTGTTAATGAGAAATGGCATGGAAGTGCCCTCTGATAATAGTCCCGCAATCCATTCAGAGAAGAGAATACTAGTTACGAGAGGGTGAGAAAATCTAGGTTAGATAAAGTAGGTAAAGGTGTAGATAAAAAAGGATGATGGAATATAAGAACCTACCAAGTTCCCTCTTATAATCCCCATTCATACCTATAGTTGATTGCAGCACTCTGGGGAAAAAACAAGTGAAACGAGGTAAGACAACAAATGATGTGCCTTGTAACAACTTGACAATTTCTGCAAATAACTTGTTTCAAACTTGGTGACCCTTGTGAGTTGGCTAAAAGTGTGACAATTTATGATGTACATACAAGATAATAAGTTTTAGTGGACCATAAACAAGCGGATGCGAATTGAATTACAAGGTTAACTGCCATAATACTGGCTCATCTGAGATCCTCGTTTTACCTGTTTTTTTTCTCAGGGTAGCATGGCACGTATACCTTATTGGAACTGGATATGAATAGGAAAATTCAACTTTTATGTTAGCTACTAGATTACATGTTATCAGTCAGGGGAAGGACTTCACTATACTGTATGCAGTATAGTGAAGTATTATATAATTAATTAGTGGTTCATCAAATAATATTAATGCCAAATGTACACACAAAAGCATATGTCAATGATGTAAAACAATTATAGAAGGTAAAACTGAAACTATGTGCTAATATAAAGTTGATCAAACCTTGCTTGAAGCTCCTTCATAACTTTTGTGTCTATAAGATGGGCCATGTGAGCTGGAACTTTCCTTGCTTCTAATCCATAGGCCTTGTCATAAAGACGATTAACATATAGAAGAGAGTCTGCAAATGAATCCTGAAGTTTTCTTCCTATCCACCTCTGAGTATAGTATGGGATATCAGACCGTTCTGGTTGATTATATTCTTCCTCCTGGGGGAGGGGGATATTTGGAAAAGCAAAATCTTTTACTTTAGATTTATGTTCAATGACTTTCACATCTGCTAAACTCAGGAGATTTCTCACAGACACCACCCGTTCACTTCCAAATGGATGATTTTCTGGAGGTGGCAATTTTCTATGATCTAGCTCATCATTTATTGGAGGAAAGTTTGTAATATTTAATTTATGAGAAGCATGCAATAGCTTTTCTGTTGGACTTGTCAGTTCAGTTGCTGGCTTATCCTTCATCAACACCATAGGGGCTAATCGTACACCTTTGGAAAAAGGAGTAATTTCAATAGTGGTCTTCCCAGTGCTGGATGATAAAATATCACTTTTATTTTGTTTCATTGGTTGAGATGTGGTTTTTAATCCCAAACTATTATGAGTTTTCTGTTCTTTAGGAATGTTTGAACTTTGGTTATCCATGACATTGAAGTAGACATTAAAATCCACCTGTTAGAATATAAAATGACTATAAAGTTCCATAAATATATTTCAAAATGACCATAAAAACAATAATGTCTAAATGTATAATAGTCAATAATTTGGATGTGCATCAACCAACCGTGACAGGGTCTCCATTGTTTTTTCCTTTAAGAGTGACATATACACTTGAGCTATTGGTTCCAGACTTAAGGACCAAAGTAAGGGTAAAAGACTTGATTGACAAAGCCATAACTCTTACTGCTCTAGATTCAGAGTATTCCCCTTGTTTAATGTCATATCCATCCTTGATCAAGTTGGTCAGGTTCCAGTAAACTGAGAGAGCACCTGTAATGATATTTTGAGTAATTTACATGGACCTTGGCTCACTGAGAAGAAACAAACTTGATCATACAAAATTTAACAACTACAGGGAATATGTTATTCTTTTACAATGTTGACCACATCTATGGCTATTCATACATTCAGTCACTGAAGTAGCAATCCAGTTTATAAAGCAACTCTTGCTGAGTCGCTAGGTTACCCAAAAATAATGAGCATTATTTTACTAAAGATAATGTATTTTTCAGAATATTTTCAACAATTAATCATCATCAAAATAATGTCCATTGGATGCAATTCACTCATATAAAAAAATGTCCTTATCGATTGAAATTTTTAAACTTATGTTTAGTGTCTCATGAAAATTATTTTACTTCTTCTCATCATCATTAATATTTCAATCTGAAGATTGGTGACTGCAGCCATTCATCCTTTTCTCTTCTTCTTTCATCATTCATCTAGTGCTATATAACTCTCTTACCCCTTGGTAGTTCTTCTTTCCTATTATATTAAAATTTTCTATATGTATTTATCCCATGGGCTTCTCCACAGAATCTTCCCTTATATTATATTCTTCACAAATTCATTATGCTTCAGGGTGTGTCTGATCCACCTTGTTCATCTTTTTCTTATTGTACTTTCTCTTCCTCTGCTCTTATGTACACTTCCTCACTTTATCTGTTCACTTAAACTTCATCATCCATCTAAAGCACCATGTTTTGAGAGCCTGTCTATTCTTCTTTGGTCTGCTTTTCCAATGGTCCATGCTTCTACTACACCACCTGCTTCATATAAACATTTTTACATATTGGTTCATTGTTTGTAGGAATACCTTCCTTGAACATGGCAGTTGGTCTTTACCACAAATCCTTTCTTAGCTTGACTAATCTAAACTTGATGTCCACCAAACTTCTTTAGTCCCATATCATTTTGCTTTCAAGGTTAAGTGAAGGATACCACTCGCTCTAATTAATCTGTTTTTAACGTGATGCGTTCACTTAGCTTCTCCCTTCCTCATGCTGGTATTTTAGTCTCCATATTATTTATTCTCATGTTGTAGTCCTTAAGCTCTTGTCCCATTGAGTTAAAGGTAGTCCGTAGTCCTTCACCTTTCTCTGCTATAACTGCGATGTCATCCACGAAACATTGCATGTCAACTTCATTTCTGTTTACTTTGATTTCTCTGATACCCTTTTCTTTTAATTCCAAGTCAAAAAATACTATGCATGGTGGCTTGTTTATACATATCATTTTTTCTACTAGTATTCTTAGGCTGCTTAAAGACTCTCTCATTCCTCCTTTCTTTCTAAATACAAACTGGTTCTCCGACAGGCATTTTTCAATTTTTCTTTCCATCCTTTGATTATTCATGCTAATATTTTTGAGCCATGTGACAACAAGCGTTCAGTGTTCTCGCATCTCTCCTCCTTATCAAGCACCTGCAAAACCTTGCTTGGCTCAGAGCTTCCCCACTCAAAGCTCTCCAAAATGTTGTGACTATCTCAACTGTTGATTTCCCTGCCAGGAAACAAAATTTCATGTTAAAATGTTGCTCTTTCACATCCACAATTGTCAATTTGGTCCATGTTCACAAAAAAGGATGAGGCTTGGACAACTGTTCCAGAAGGATGTCTAATAATGACACCTAGTGAAAGAAGTTGGAACTAGCTCCCTACTGACCACCAGAAAATAATCCTTATTATTATTGGGTGACCCTATCTGTGTGTAGATACATACATGCTATTCTAATAGTGCATACCTTCTGGAACAAAGTATTTTTTGACACTTGGAATCAACTCAAATGCCGGCATATCTTGGAAGTGTGATGTGCCACAGTCTCCAGCATCAAAACCACATGCTAGAATATTACAATTCTAAAAGAGAAAATGAAAAATCAAAGTTACAATTAACAATTGGTTGAAATACAAAAAAAACTGTTGGAAGGTCCTTTTGCCATATGCTCCTTTAATGTGGAAGCATATGTTATTTTTATGCTCTAATAAGAGAGATAAAAAAATGGTGAAGTTAGCATGATGAGTAGCATTCTCACCAGGTAATCCAAAATGGGAAATGTTCAAGAGACAAATCCAAGAGATACACTAAAACTGACCAAATTGAAATTGATATATATTACTTCACTTAAATAGCATTATTTTCCTTTTTTAATAGACAAAGACTTGTTTTTTTATCTAATATTTTACAACTTATATGAGATTCTAATCATAAAATGACAGTAATGAATGTACACTAATTGATTTATAAAAATTTTCTGAGCTAATATTGCCTGGTTATCATCATTTTGATTAACTCTCCTTGTTTATTGAATTTATTGAGATGGTAAGCATAAACAAATCTTTTTATTTTATGAATAATGAAACAAACACTTCATATTTCCATAATATGAGAAAAAGTATAAATTTGCCTTTTTATGTTTTGTGTCATATTCAAAATGCCTGAAATTAAAATTTCCAAAAAATCAAATAAAAGTATATCAAATGCAGCCAATAATTTGGCATGATATTTTCATTTTCTCAGGTTTTGACTTAATTTGCTAATGGAATCTAACAAAAGTGTATAATAAATATTAATTTCAACAAGAGTTTATAAGTCACATATGTTTGAGAATCAGAAGTATGAAGAGAAGTGGATTATGCCACTTAAGCACACTTAAAAATAAGCAAATATTTGACATCAATACAGCTCTGACACTGTCTGATATGTTTATAAATTGCACATTAATACTCTTTCCACATTTTACTACAACACCATCCACCAATATTTTTTAATAAATCTTCATTTCATTACACAGGAAAAACAAAAGAATGACTATTTTAAACATTTGTGGACAGTGCTTATGGGGTAAATTGGAAAATATTGTCTAAATCAGAATGTCATTATACTCAAGAGTTGCTATCTGAAGGTTAAAGGTGGAAACCCCCGTATCAAGGTTTTCTATTTACAAGAGTATGGTTAAAGTTAGATTCCAGTTTTTAAAATTATGTATATATAATTTCTAGCAAACTTTCCACAGATCAACGTTTTTACTTTTTTGTTTATTTATATTTGTTGTTAATATAAAGGAAACGGTAAAACATATTCAAAATGTCGATCAGTCGAGCTGTTGAGATATTTTTCATGAGGTTAAAACCGTAATTACTTTTTCAATTCAATAGATAATTAATTTTTAATTAGAAAACTATGAATTTTAATAAATGTCATCGGTCAGTAGTGCTAGCTGCTGAGGTGAGTACCCTCTTGGATAGGAAGTAAGGGATTCTTGTTCCCTTCTTTGCCAGGCGATAAGAGACAAGTCGCAAGGCAAGCATTTTCAGTGTTTTGCTCTTCTGAAGGCAAGCAGTGAATTCCGCTGTTTCAAAGAAGATTTGTGTCAAAATCATCACTCTCACTCACTGAGGCAATTTTTCTCTGCTGTCACTTCTATATCATCCGTGAAATGTAGCAGGTTATTTTCTTTTATGTTTACTCTGATTCCTTTGCTGCCCTTCTATTACCTTCATTGCCGCTTCCTAGTATATGGTGAACAGTTCCTGTGATAAGTTACACCCTTGCCTAGCTCCTATATTAATTTTAGCTTCTATTTTTCTTACTTTTTCATTTGTATTTTATTGATTTGATTCCGGTAGGGTTGGAATATTACTCTTCTGCCTTTGTAATAAATGCCTAGTTACTCCACCAACTTTGAATATCTTATTCCATTACACGTTATCAAATGCCTTTTCCAAGTCCAAGAATGTTACCTACCTATCGTGTTTTGTTTACATGCATCATTTTTTCTACCAATATTCTTAGGCTGATTGCGGCCACTCTGGTTCCCTAATTCATTCCAATTCCGAAATGGTTCTCCAATAGATTCTCTTAGATTTTTCTCTCCATCCTCTAGTTGATTATTCTTGTTAGTATCTTTGAGATATGTGATGTTAAAATCAGCATTTGGTTTCCCTCGTTTTCTTCAGAATAGCAATCATTTCACTCTTCACAAAGTCTTCCTGCAATATATGTATTCCTTTCATGGGAATCTCTGATTATTCAAAAGAGGAATTCTATAGATTTATCTCCTAACTTGTTAGTCTGTAACGTCTATTGCTTTTTTCAAGCCATTCCATCTTCCCTCAGTGTTCGTCTCTTTTCCTGCTAACAGTTCTTTGTAAATCACTGAGGTGAATTTTTCTCGTATTTTATTCTTCTCTAATGTTTACCTGTTGCATCTTGGTTCGTGTTTTACCCTTTTTATCTCCTTATACAGTAGATGACTCTCCATGGCCATGAAACTATGATCAATATTTATTTCCAAGCCGGAATAAGTCTTGAACTGCTTCAGTTGCTTCTTGTCCACCAGTCTGACGAGTATATAGTCCAATTGGTATCTGAATATGTCCCCCTGTATCATATATGTGAATCTTCTGCATCTATGTTGCTCAAAGATTGTGTTAACTATAGTGAGTTTCACATTTAGATGACTACGGGCCTTGTGGAGTATGATGTTGCCAAAATTCTTACTTACAAAAATTTACTTTTGAATCCCAAGCTGACAAAATCGTCATGTGCTAAAGATTTCACATTTCAATATGGCCGGATCATTTTTATAGATTTTGGAGTAACTAAGGAACCAAGAGACTTCCCTTCTTACCCAGTATATAGGAGACCAATGTTGCCAAAAGCAGCAGGAAATTTAACTTTAGCAATGAGAAATTTAAAAAAAACCTTTTTTGAAGTAGAAACTAACAGTAAAAAGACTAGTGCAATTTATTTTACATTATTATTTCAAACAAAAGTATAAAAAATACTTTCTTGTGTTTCTGTGGGAAAAGTAAAAATTCTGATTTTATGTTCATCACATTGGTGTAAATAAACCGTAACACATATAGTCCCAAAATTTAAAAATAATATCCCTCATAGATTGTTCTGCAATGATACAATTAGGTACATACTGTAGTTATCTGTTATATACTATCTCTCCTATATATATATATATATATATCCGTAAATTATATATTGACTTCAGAACCCAAAATTACAACTTATTCAAGGAAAAAAGTAGTTTCCTACTAAGTCACGTACCTTGACAAATAGAACTATACATCCTGCATATGAAATTTAGAGAATATTTTAAAGTAATTTTTGTTGCAAAAATCAAAACTTTATCACCAATAAGAAGTGAGTTATGAATTGAAGAAAATGTTCTCAGGATTCCCACTGGATCAATTGGTCCATACTGACTGACGTTTCGATTCTCATGTTGAGAGTCGAACGTTGGCCAGTATGAACCAATTGATCTGGTGGGAATCCTGAGAACATTTTCTTCATTTGATTCGCCAGGAAAGCGCAAGATCTGAGTTATGAATTGTTTAATGTAGTCAAATTTTTCACTGGTGGCATATACCAAGCCCTGAGTTGGCTGTGTTGATTCCGAAGGCATTAAAAGAGCATAAGTGCCAGGTGAATCTGGATATCATGTTTATACAAGGTATGGAAGGTATATACTCAAGATAACGCAAATGTCCATTGATGATTTTTAGAATTCAATTGACAGAACTGAAGAAACAATGCCCATAAGTAAAATAATGATTATGGAAGTGAGTTTATTTCTGTGTGATTTGTATAGGTTTTTTACTTCTTTAGGTATTGAATATACCATCAAGTAGACAATTATACTGGTCATTTAGAATTTTATTCAATTATGAAGAAAAAAATGTTTTCTCTCACTGCTTACCCTTTTTCCCTCACTATATGCTCCAATTTAAGTACATATTCATTCCAATCGCTCATCACGATCAGGTTCTCTTTTCCTTTTCCTGAGGATGTCTTCTTGTTGCTTATATATTTCTTCTATTCTTCTTTCCCATTTCTTACTTAGCAATATTTTCTCTGTGAATATACCACTTTCATCTTGAATCTCTCATGGTCTAACGCCTCTATTTTGAAGGAATGGCTAAGGAATAAGAGGGCTTGAAAGATGAAAATTAGGTAGTGATCTATATTAAGTGCTCTCGGCATTATCGGGTTCTGCGTCCGCGTTTGTTGACTTGTGGTGACAACAGTTTCGCCAGCCATCCTGCTAGCGTCTTCAGGTCGCAGACACAAGTCAACAAACGCGGATGCAGTACCCGATAATGCTGAGAGCACTTGGACGATGCCGCGAAAACCTTTGTACTGATCTATATTAGTTCGTGACCTTCCAGTAGCTTAGTTTTTCAGTAAAGGAAGCCTAAGGGTAGCAAGAAAACCAGCAGAAGGTCCTTATTACTTTCTGCGGATGCTCCTTCAATTAATTATTCTGGACTGAGCCTAGCCTTCTTCTCACCTCCATTTGCAAAAAATAGATACATATATGAACGTTTCGTCTCATCTGATATGCCGTTAGTGTTTGCAGACTGCTTTGCCAACAATAGTGTCGCTTCAGCCCAGAGTAAGCCATTTTCTATGATAACAAATATATGCAGTGATACCTCAGCTAACGAAGATATTTTTCAGTTTTTCGGTCTTATAGTGAATAGGTACGAATTTAGAAGTTATTCATCTCAACCTTAGGTGAGTTTTTGCCTTTTCATGGTCTGCTTTTTAATATTTTAAAATACCTTTTTTCAATTTTAGGAGTCATAAAGAACGATTTTAACAATTTTCTCTGGAGGTCGAAGTGAAATCATATTTCTGTTAACAAAGATTTCTGCTAATGAATTGTGATTCCGAAATGAGTTGTCTTTGTTATCTCTGGATTTCTTCCTCTGACCAATTAAATTTATTAATTTCTTCATACACATTTTTTTATTAATGCATTTTAACACATTAGTGCATTTTTTTAGGATACGCACATTTTATTATTACATCACTACCTACTATTTTATCTAGGTCCTCTTCCCTAATTTCTTCTGCATATCGAAAAAAAAACAACATTTTTCTACTATATTTTCTAATTGACCTTCTTTCGTTTTGTATGTGAATACTTCAATAGATATTACATATCCTGCTAGTTCTCCTGAATTTTGGAAACCAACACCACGGGTGACGGAAGAGAACGATACTAGCGGAATGATATGAGAGCAGGCTAGGCTTATGAAGGATCACGAGTCTTCCATCACGAGTCCAAATGAAACCCATGAAAAGTGAAACACCAACGGATACAACTCATCAGCTATGGTTTTTCATACTGGCTCTATCACATGAGTCAGGTCATGCGCAGCATCAAAATACAGGTTGTAAATGGAGATTTGGATGGGTTGACCCCTACCCCTTCCTTGTGGGCCAGATGTTGAAGGCCATTCGAGTCGTGATTCCACCAAAGAATGGGTTTTTGTTACTGACCAATCTAACTAAACACCGTTGCATTTGATGCAGCAGTCAGGGGTAACACAAAGTAGTAGACCAGAACAGGTGGAGAGGGGGAAGGGAGGGGGAAAAGGCAAGAGGGGAACTGCCCAGTAGGGGAAGTAGGATTTTGAAAATTTTGTTGTCCTACAGTCACATAGTTACACCTCTGGGGTGCTGATTGTAATCTACTGTAGTGTCATAAATGAAGAATCACACTATAGGCCTCCCACCTTTAGCCTTAAAGTAGATTTGGTGTTTCAATTCTACATATCACTTAGTATTTCAATTATCAGTAATTGCCAAATGCATCTTAAACTATCATATGCTATTTTGGTTTGAGGTAGGTTTAATTGTATAATAGAGCATCTCAAAGGCTGTTGAACACAACTGAAAATCCTGATACATATTGAAAGAAAATGTCAATGATCAAACTGAAATGGAGTGAGGAGTAAGAACTGAGATGAAAAATGTTGAAATTAACCAATTCTCATAAATTTTTCAGTGATCAACGACTTACCTTTAAGTTTGCACAGGACAATCTTTTTAAATGTGCTCTTAAAATTGCTAGACTACAGGAAATTGGTTTTATAAATAGTTATGAAACTTCAGGCAATATACAGAATCTTGAGATATTAATTAAGAAAGTATTTAATTATGACAAATATTTCAACACCTCAAATAACAACTTATGAGAAGGCAGAATTTTGAGTTTTGAAAATTTGAATTTTTTATCTACTGGCCACATAAAGTCGCTTTGATTTTGAAAAAACCATATTTGTGGCTTCATCATTCACACATAACTAACCACATCACAGTATTTGTCGGCAAGCCAAGAATCTGTGCAGTGGGACCCGCACAACTCCTCTGCCACCAGACTGTTTCCTCCGTCTCCCCAGATGTCGCCTTCCTCTTCTGCCCTCTGTAATGTATCTTCGTCTTCATCCAGGACATCAGGCTCACCTCTCCTTTGATATCCTGGACGGGAGCCTGTGCCCAGCCACCTGGCAGACAATTCGTTGCCTGGTAGACAATCTCCTCCATCCCAGTGACATTCTGAGTGATTGCATGCACGATCACAGTATCCATCACCTATCCACAGAGGTGGGCAGCCCTCATGACACTCAGGGACAGGCCATGATAGATATACCTGGAAAAGTTAATTGAATTCCGTTAACTTGTTTGCAAAAAAGTTGCTGTCAATGACATACCAGGTAAAATAATATTTTATTCTTTTAACATAACAAAAAGACCCTTTTTATTTCTAATTAATGAGTCATTATCTATAGTAGTTTCCCATTGATGTTGAAAATATCTAAAATAGTCGTTATTTATAAAAATAATGGATGAACTAATATAACTACTGGCCTACAGTAGTACAAAGAACATTTTCTAAAGCGTTTGAAAATTCCATGTATACAAAGCTTGCCTTAGACTTAGAAACAATTTACTTTCCACATGTGGATAACGCTTCAGAAATCAAAGATCCACCATGTCTGCAACATATCAGTTAATTCAATACTGGATGCCCTTGACAATAGGCTTGAAAAATTGAGATTGTATTTTTTAACTAAAGCCTTTGGAAATCATGAAATATTGTTGGCTAAATGTGAAATGATTTTAATTAGAGATATATCTAATGACTGGCTTACAACCTACCTTCACAACTGTGCACAGGCTGTCTTTTAATTGTCAGTGGTTAGGAATACTCCTCTAACCACCATCGTATTGTCAAGGGTGACCCTAAGGAATCCACTTTAGGGTCTTTATTGTTTTTAATTGTATAAATGATCTCCCATTGGCTTTCAATGGGATAGATACCATTAAACTATGTAGTACTATAAGTTGATGATACAATTTTCATATCATCATCCTCAAGAAATCTAAATGAGACACCATGAGGTCCAACTTTGTGGAACGAATTAACATTTATTGTTAAAACTTTTACAATATGTCCACAAATCAAGAAATCTACTAATTAAATATTTCATGGTTGTTAATGCAAATACCCACAAATAGTATATAGATAATCACATTATCCTCAATGTTACCAAAATCTAAATGACAGGTTTTTATATGATGAAAATCAAGCAGAATTTGTTTATATATACTGTAGCCTCTGGGAAAATAAATCATTATTATTATTGCTACATTAAGAGAAAATGGGGTCACATATTTTCCAATATTTTGGGGTAGCCCATTTAAAACATTAGTGAAAATAAACAAATTATAAGTAATGATATGAATACAAAAGAAAAATAATTAAAATAATTAAACATTTGATATTTTTACAACCAACTCAATATGATAGAGGATTTAACTGAACAAACCAGTGAAAACCAAGAGAATCTTATATACCTATAGAATTATGAATATGAAAGCTGTGATAAAAAGGTGTTATTACATATAAGCTTGAGTCTCAGCAACTTTAAAGGGTTTAGTTTGATTTAGGTACTCTTTGAGGTAGCATACCATAATCTACAATTAATTTCTTCACATTTCTGAAAGAAAATACTCACCTTTTGTCCATAAGTGGTGGTATAGAAGTCATCAGGCCAAACTTCTTTTCCAAAGAGCATGTCATCGTTAAGATAAAGGAATTTTTCGGACAATCCAGGTATTCTTTCGGGATGAGAAAAACTAATATTAATTCATGAAGTAGGAACTCTACTGCATAGAGTTACACAATTTATCTTTACTCTTATTTGTATTATTGCTTTCATAGGATGAGGCTAGCAAAATTTACCCTGGAAAAATATATTTCTTTATATAGCTAAATATAACAACTTGACAAACCTTGTGGTGATTGTCCTACCTTACTGATTTTAAAGTAACAAGTTATAAATATCAAATCAAATGAGGGAAGAATGAAAGCAATTTCCACATAAGTTTGATGAAGTTGCACTCCAGTGTTACTTGTTGGCTTCATATGGTGGAGGTCAATATAATGACACAACATAAACTTCAAGGTAGAGTGATGATTTTTCCCATTTGCATGAATCAGTATGTGCAATAATAAAATCCACAGAGTTTTGAAGACTATATTTACTAGACTAATATTATATTCATTATCAATGCAACATGGCTTATATCAACTTAAATTCTAAGCTTGATAACTGAATTCTCATGAAAATCTGCATCTATTGTGGAAATTATATGGTTTTCAAATCATGAGTGTAAATGTCTTTAATTGTGCAATTTTATTCATGAAATTCAGCAGATAGGTATATACTGTGCTTTACTGTACACTAAAATGAATCACGAAATGAGGACTTACAATACTCTTATTCAGTACTCATTGGAGACCTCTTTCTGACGTCCTAATCATCTCTAGTCCTCCTATGTAATACTTCAATTGTTTTTTATTCCCATCTTAAATATAAATAACAACATTAAGGTAGTAAAAAGAAAAAAATTCTCATTGACTCTTGCTTAAATCCTAGCTTTTTTCTATGTATGAAAGATAATACATATTAGATTAGGCAATTTGTGGTATATTGACCAAAGACCAAATGATTTTTTAAATTTCTTCATTAAACTAAATAAAAATTTCCTTGAAATATGAACATCCATGAACCACATAAATACCATAAGAAGACACAAGGTTGAAAGCATTTGGAATTAGAGTTTATATGTATAGAAATACTATACCTGTGTAGATGACTTTCAATGGCAGGGCTACCAAAAGTAGGGAGATGTGACTTATTGGGGAAAATGTCATTATGAGAGACAAGCGTGAGTTTGGGATGTTCAAGATTGATCCAGTATGGTATTTGCCCATTGGTTACCAGCCAAATATGCCTGACCCAAGGGGCAAACTGTTCCACTGATCGAAGTGAATATCGAAGCTCCTAAAAATAAAATTCAGGATTATTATAGCCTTGAACATATAAAGAATAATAATGTGTAAAAAGGTAACAAAAATAACCACAAGCCTCTTTGTCATCAAAACGAGATGGGGAGAAGTCATCTAAATTCCTGGTCAGAGGTAGTTCCAGTATGAGGGAAGCTCGGCTAACTTGTATATTTTTTCCTAGTATTGTCACATTTCCAGTCAGCTGTTTGGGATCATTTGAAGGAAGAAAATACGAAACAAATGTAAATTTCGAGAATCTTCAAATGGGAGACAAATTGAATAGTACATAGTTGAAATGACTAAGGAACTTTAAATTGAATAGCGTTAAAGAACCTTTAATTTTGTTGCCAGAATTCACTCCTTTACCTTTAAAAGGGAAAGGAGTGAAATTCTGGCCACAATCTTAGGATCCGTATTCAGATGATGACCAACTTTTAATTTCATTTAACTATTCTTTTACTAACATTACTTTTAATTTAACTATTCAAATTCTCCTATAATTCTAATTCTATAAACATTCTACCTACTGTTCACAATTATAACACTAGGAATAGTTATAAAAGTAATAAAAATTTCCATAGACTACCTAAGACACAGAATTCTCTAAAATGTATGTGACCCGAGCTTTTCAACAAGCTACCCGAAATTCTCAAAAGCCTGAATATTTGTAAATACCAAACATAGATGGTTACTGTTAAAAGCATTCTATTCTATAAAAGATTATTTTGACAGTGATAATGTATTGTGTTGAGCGTAGTTATTTTTATACAAGTATTTCCATCTGGACATATTATTATTTGACAGTCTATTGTGGTCTCTACTATTTAATGACAAATAAAGTTATTATTACTATTATGCTTCATGAGATGGTGTTTTGTAATGCCTAATCATTTCCATTGTTAAGTTTTTTAATGTGGAAATTCAAAGCAGGAAGCAGGAGGAAAAGTGAAGGAAATGAAGTGAAAGAACTCAATATACTCTTGTTTCTCACTTCACCTTCACTTCTTTCATTCCCTGCCTGAATGAGCACTGCTAAGTTTTATTATACACAGGAATGCTAGCTGTACCAAGTGATGTTTTAATGAATCCTAAAAAAGGAGGGGATGAAAACTAATATTACTATTTATTAGGTGTCAAAAGAATACTGATGAAAGACAATGTGGGAAAATTAATTTTTATATACGAAATTGTCTTCGACTCTAGTATGTGAAATGTCTTTATGGTGCACATGGTTTTTTTGTGGAATTGGCAGTTTTATTTATCACATGCAAAATTGTTTAGTTTGAATTTGTGATTTTTTTCCATAGAAGATAGATGTCATTTCAGTATTCATATTCACAAAGTGCAATAAATATCTTTATAAAAATTCTCAAGACTTTCCTTAACATTGTTCCTTTATGCACATTCATTTAATTCACTTAAACTGAAAAGAGAGACTTAATATATTGATAGGCTTCATGGATACCATATACATGATGGCATATAGATAAGTTATGTATGTTTGACATGAGAGAACACTTGGTAATTCAACACAAATATTTATTTCTTAACATGATATAAGTTTGGACAATACATGTCATCATCACCTAATGATGACATGCATTGTTGAAACCTAGGTTGTGTTAAGAAATAAATATTTATTTGGAATTACCAAGTGTTTCTATCATTTCAACATGCTGAGCAAATTCCATAAAATTATGCCTGAGACAACAAATTTTACTTTGTATTTTTGTTTAATACCAACCTTGAGGACATCATTCATAATTTCAGTTGATGGAAGTGACATGAGAGCTACACCTTTTTCTGGGTAGAGTAGAATGTGGTCAATAGCTACAAAGGCACCAAGGGGGGAGGATACTAGATGAGATAGACCTATGGTGCTCGGAAGACCACTAACCAGGACAGTTCTTGGCATTACATACGAAAGTGGTGGTTTCTGTTCAGCTGAAGAAAGGAAAATTGATATAAAATAGTATAAATTTTACAAACGAATTATCCATATGAATTACATTGTCTAATTCCTAGTAAAATTGTAAGAGACTGACAGACAAAGAATTATTTTGCTAAAGAAAAATAGCAAACATTTCTGATCAATAGAAAAGTATAGCTTAGTACCGTAGTGCCACATCATTCTTTAGAAGTATTTCATACCAGTAGTCCAATATGCATTATGAGCTGAACAGTTTTGGCTAGACCAAGGACTGCTCTGTGTTAATGATATTAGAGCAGAAAGAACAGCTTCTTCTGAAGGAAAAGAGATCAGTGTCCAGTGGTGGGTGCTCTTTTCAACTTTATCAAGGATCCGTACTTCAGTGACACTAGCCAAGGAGGCATGTGATGATCGTATGCTGATTAAAGAAGCATGGCGAGGAAGTTGGCATCTAATAAATGAGAGAGAATAAAATTTTAAATGCTGATCTCAGTCATTGCATAGAAAATTTTCAAGTTAATATTTATAAATATTAAAAAATGTGATTTCATATTGGCAACATGCTAAATTTTTTTATTTCCATGAATCAGTATTCCCCTGCAAAATCACAATTTAAAAATTCTGATATGTAAATCCATCTGTTTGGACACTAGGTTAGTTCAAATATTTTTTGATGAAACTAAAAACACATTATATTAACTGCATAATCAATTCTTTTAGAATAATCTAAAAAATTAATATTCCGCATCTCATTGAGAAAGTAATTTTTCAACTCTTTCTGATTTAAGAATTCACCAATCCTAGAATTTAATCTATTTCAATACACTGAAAATAGTACACTTTTTGAGGTAAACTCTAATTATTTTGAAATACATATTTCACTATGTACTGTGAACTTAAAAACTCCATTAGAATATGAAAATTAGCAGGAAATGTAACTGAAAGTTCATCAAAATATAATAATTCAATAGTCCGGATGAATTGAAGGGAAGAAAAGTTTTGATTGGGTTGCGTCAGAGGGTATCTTAAAATGGAAGGAGTTAAGACTTCTGGATGTAGCACATTGAAAAAATTCTGCACGAATAGCATCATTGAATAGAAGAAATGACACTGTTGTACACATGGATTTTAATAATATAATTTTTTATGAACTATATGCATTGTTTGTCACAGAGTTACATGGATTCCAAAAGTGTAATGTAATAGGCTTATCCACATTAAGGTGAATGAAAAGTGGCAAAATAATAAAGACTACCTTTTCATGTGAAAACATAGTACAAAGTACTACGTTAGTAAATGATTCATTCAAGGAAGATGGATTTCCTTTTATTAACACTAAAAGTGGCATAAAAGGAAGGAACAACCACTTGCACATCAACGTGTTTGTTGAAAGTGTGAAGAAATAAATATAAGGAGCATTGGTTGCTCTGGCTTTAAGGGGAGAATATAATTTATCAACTAAAACCATGGTTTCAATCATTCTCAATCAGAATCCCTTTACAAAATGCAAATCTGTTATCGCGATAATATCCGGACTGATAAATGTACTATTAACTCTTGTTCTATTTCCAAAAATTTCCCAATATTATGCTTTCATCCTCAGATAAGAATTATCTCAAGAGAAGAAATCATACTTGAGCGAAATATGCCTGGAAGGAATGCAATGTTGAAAGCCACATTCACTTTTTGGACCTTGATCTTCTTTGGTATCCGAACCAACAGTCTTGCCTTCGGAACTCTTTCCATCCACCCGCAATTTCATAAGCTCTTTTTGTAGCTCAGGATCACTGCCATTTACCCAGGTATAAACAATATCGATAGGGACATGATGGCATAGCCTTAAAAAATGAAACGAATTATAATAAGTAATAACTACAAATAAGAATTCACCATATTGACAAATAACTTTGACATATCTTACTCCTTTTGAAATGATTTTCCAACGATGTTTTCACTGAATACCGAGAAGAATGAATCGTACTTCTTCCGGCTCCAAGTGAGCCATGTCTGAAAAATTGGGTAGAATCAAATATATGAGAATCAGACATAACGCGGAAGAAAAATACATACTATTAATGTGGGTAATTTGAAAAATAACAGCTTTGCAAACATTCTATAAGGTAATTTACCTCCCCAAAATGGAAAGTTGCCACAATTACCGCGGTCAGAGTTATACAGGCAATTATAAAGGAGAACTTATGAGATAAAATATCGTATGTTTGCTTCTGTACTATTTTTCTTGTATTTGCCGAAGAGAACATGACAAATAATAGTCATCTAACAGTATAAAAGCCTTTGCTTACTCATATTTATAAAACAAAATTGTCCTCATAATGGCCGGTAAATAATGTCACATTTCTTTTCTGTTTTGTTTTAAAGCGAAGTGGTTCACGTGGGGGTGCGTTCACGTGGTTCATTTGAAACCAGTGCGACAGGCGTCACCGAAAAAGGTGGTTGACTTGTGAATGGTTAAACTTTCAAAACTTTAATTTCCTCATCATTTTCTTTTATCTTAGTTTCTCAATATAAAAAATATATAGTTACATGTTGTGGTAGCCTCTAGTGAGTGGGTAGATCGTTTTGATTCTGAACGGTGGACGGCCGTGTTCCATACCTAGTAACGTCTCTGGACACCAGCTAAACGCAAACTGAGTGATTTTCCGGGTACCGAGCTTTTTGTCTATACTTTGTAGCTCACCAACTTCTCTACGAATACACACATCATGATAATTTGGCGGGCTAAATAAAGTTCCCCGTAGCACATATTTTATCAGGTAACAAACATACGATATATATATATATATGACAACACATGAAAATATGAATTTATTATCTCTTGTTTTTTCTTATTACTATTTCCGTCGCCCGAATGTTATTATGGCATTATAAAACGGATGGCATTATAAAAAAAAGCACTATCACATATGGATATTCGCGTCTATCTTCTATGCACTTACTGTGCATAAAATATGTTATTTGTAATTTATTAATCTTTGGATAAATTTGAATGGATTTATTAAATGGTTAATAATTTCTATTTTTTGGATAAACTGTTACTTTGTAGTTATTATGGTGAGAAATTTAAGCGTTAATCATATTTTATCATTGATTTCCCTAAGTTATCACACACTTAGCATGTATACATGAATGGTTTTAGATCTTCTTCTACCATTTTGTTTTTTTACTATTTTTGTTGAAGAACTTATAGTCAATAAACACTGAATATATAATAAACTCTATTAGAATAAGAATATAAATATCAATTTACATTATTTGAATTACTATAATAGTTAAGAAAATTATTTATAGTAATAAATATAAAATTTTGGATAAGTGTTTAAAATTTTTAATTTGAGAAAATTCCCTAGAAATAAAGTTAAGTGGGATTAATTTACTTAATTGCACAAAGTATATTACTTTCCAGTTATGACAGCAATACTTGAACATTAAAGAGGGTCAGTGGCATTGCGAATAGGAATTCTATATTCATCTCGAGTAAATTTAATATTAAACATTTTTCAAGCTGGCTGAATTAGCTTGGTGAATAACCCACAGGCACTGGGTTCAAGTCCTGCCAAGGGTTAATCTATTTGGGTTTTATCCTCAATGAGAAGATGTGCTAAATGACTATTATCATCAAAGCACCTTTTAAACAAATTCTATTGCTACATTTTACACTTCAGAGATCTAGGTAAGATAAAAGCATTTTATTACGTTTATCAAGTATTGTATTTACCCTAATTTAGGATGACCCCCCTTTTCTGAGGCTAAATTTGTAAAAAACCTTAGTTTTAATTTATGGTAAATATGATGTTCAAATATGTTTAATAAATGTTTAATTACCTTATGTACCAGATTAAAGCAGAATCCTGATTTTACACAACACATAGGGATCTGAAGCGTCAGTGTTTTACAACTGCATCAAATTTAGTAAAATCGAGATAATGGCTAGTATTGAAAAATGTGCTAAGAAGTTGTGATGCATTATAATATGATACTGTACTCTTGGCCATTATATCTATTTTCACTACAAAGTGATGAATATATTTTGTTATTTTATTTTACTTATGCATATATTCAGTATTTGCAAATAAAACCTAATTATCACAATCTCGGTCTGAATCGGCGAACTTTATTAGAACTTTGTAATGATCTGGCAAAACCCCACACCCAGGGTCACTTTTTGTCTCATCTTCATGTTTCTATCGCTGTAATTTTTTTATACATGCTGGAATTCTCACGGCGAGGTGCTTACATGTAGCGTGATTGAACAGAAAATATCTTAAATTTGAACTTAACTTTGTTCACACGGAATAACGATTGTCAGGTGAGAAAGTTGTCAAATCTCCCGTTTTGATGTGGAAGATTCTTTTTTTTGTTAAAGTTCGTATATTAAAGTGCACGCGTTTTGTTTCGTAAAAAAACGAAGTAAATCAAGGCCGACTTCATATGAAGTCGGCCTTGAGTAAATACTCCCTCCGGGAAACCAAAACAGCCTTACATAAATCGTTACGTTAAATTTACGTAATTTTAAGTAGTGACGCCATAAGAATTCGTTAAAGATCGTCCAGAACCGCATCGTCGCGTGCGTAAATCGAATTTTTCGTTAAATCGTTGAGGCTAAATTGGGAAAAACCCTCATCTTATATTCGGATAACTACGGTTATAAATATTGGAGTAAGAGAAACACTTGGTAATTCCACATTTCGCCACATTCCATAACTTTCATTTCGGTTATAAATGCGTAAAACATTTATCTTTAAAATTTAGATAGATCTTCGTTAGTTGAACGAATTTTATCATGTAATAACCCTCTTTACCTAGGAGTTATCTTGTTTTTTAAAAACATGAATTAAGCCCAATTTCATATACGAATATATTGTCTTTTATATTACTCTTTACTCGTATATTGTCTTTTAACTGGTATTTAATAATATGAATATTCTATGAAATCTCTGATGTAGAGATTAATTAATCTCTCAAAACTCAAATTTATGGTTTTGTGAAATTTAGTGTTTGTGACTGTACAAATATTTCGTCGTTCAGTAATAAACGATCGTGTCGGTCTTGCAATAATAAGGTCGAATCAAGCGATAAAACCGTGTCGTGCCACCCGTGCGCATTTATTCTACACTATAAATACGCTCATACCTTAGTGAGTTTGTATTGAAAACCCTGAGCGAATCAAGGTAAATATTTTGGGAGAGTTTTTCCTGCCAATCTGGTCAATCTCTCGCAAATAAAATGGCGGCAGACATTGAACTTCTCAAAACTGAACTGAATGCGCTAAAATGTTTTAATGTTAGTAATGATACTCGTACTGTTGTTACTCGCGCGGAGGCTGTATTCTACCTCCGCGCAATCCCAAACTGAAACCGAGGAGAGTGTATTTCACCCAGACATACCACGGGAAAATTCAACCCACAACTGAGTCTCACTGAGTTAATGATTCTCGTGGCCCAAGTTATCACACTGATCGCCTCACGAAAGCTGAGAGGAATACTGCGAGCTCGAGGAGCACATCAAGTATGCTGCCAAACAACACAGACAATGACGGCTATCAGGCAGTCATCAACAAGCGACGACGTAAGAAGTCTCCCATCATCGGCTTTGCGGAAACGTGCGATGATTCGATCGATGGTATACTGAAAAAGGTACATTTACACGTCTGAAGTTTTAAGAAAGGCGTCACTCCCAATGAACTGGTCTGCTACACAAAAAACAAAACATCTATAGTGGCCGAAGTAGCTGAACTTATGACCAAAGGAGATTACGCGTCCTTTCGAGTAACTGCTGATGCAGTCCATCTACAAAAACTTAATGATCCTACGACTTGGCCAAAACATCCCAGGCAGCAAAACTATATTGGACCAATATTGGGCCAACGTCGGCAACCGATGTAAATTAATTGGCCCAATATTGGCAACCAATATTGGACCAATGTCAAAATGATAACGCTGTGCAATATTGGCCCAATGTTGGCTGACAACGTTGGCCCAATATTGGTTGCCAACAACTTCCCGATATAATTCCTTCCAGCATTGGTTGCCTACGGCGGCCCAATATTGGTGGCCAGTATAGATCCAGTATACATTGGCTTCCAACGTCGGCCCAATATTATTGTTTGTTTTTCATAATTTTGTATTCTTTAATTAATTAATTCTTTTCA
>WURS02000011.1:2405055-2422742 GCA_011762765.2 Rhinocypha anisoptera | reverse complement strand
CCCCCTGCTCTGCAGGCCCCCCCCCCCCCCTTTTATCCGTGCGGCGAGGAGCGAGTAACCCCCCCCCCCCACCCCACCTCCCAACAACACCCGACGGCCCGACCCTCACCCCATCCGAGGAAAGAAGTTGTTAACGCCAAGTTTCGGCGATTAGAACAAGCAGGATGGCTGTTAGGCAACCCCGTTTCTCTTTTCCCATTAGGCAGTTAAAAGCGCTCGCGCTCACGGGGATGGTTTCCATTGAATTTCGTTCCATTAAAGATCTTTCAAAGCCTCTCGCGCGGTCTGCTTAATGCGACGTCTTCATACCCGACTTTAAGCAGGAGTACGAAAGAGTGGAGGTAGAGGGCGTGTAGACTGAAATTCTTACAATCACTACGTGATGTGGTTCGCTGCGGGTATTAGACACATCATAATATTATTAGGTTTCGGACGGTTTGCCTAAAAAAAACAGAGACATTGTAAATGCACCAATAAAAATAATAATACCCAAAATTTTAATGGCACTAATTTCTCCATCTCCTGGTATTTTGTGCCACACAATTCTGACCGTATTTTTTTCCTTTTTTTTGTACCCTCAACGAAAATTCCATCTCACAATCATACTAACATTTCTTTGAATAATGGATAACCTTTATACGCAACGGCGGGGAAAGAGAGACACGGAATTTTCCACTTATAATTTTATTTTTATCCACGACCAATGTTTCGCGTCGCGCCGCAACATCATGACATTTTATGATGCAATGAGTGATGATGTTACACAATTAAACCATGGTCGTGGTTAAAAATAAAATTATGAGTGGAAAAGGCATTTCCCCTCTTTCTCCAACTATCAGGGATTTCATGCTTTATATTCAAGTTAAGCCTTATATTGCTACTTTTTAAATCCATCATTGAAAATAAGAAAACCTTGAATACCACTAGTTTTTCAGCTCCTATAAATGTGTACTACATGTAATTCCTATGAAGTTCCTCCGTATTACACCTTCACTTCAAATTCTACCTTCTTCAAACTCTCAATGGCCGATTAAACCTCAAAATCCCCCTGATTATAATACCTCTTTCGCCGTGGAATTATCCGTGACTAATAACCCAGTTTCGATTAATTCGAGAAATCTCAATTCCTGCACCAATATCCGTCTTCGCTACTCTGTATTATCGAAAAGAAGATTAGTTTGCATCAGATATTTCAGATATCCTCTTATACCTGCCAATATCTTCATTACTTCTTCGTCCTTGTTTCACCGAAGTTATTTTTGGTCTGCTTCAACAGTTCAGGACTCCTTCCATTTTACATTTAATCAGACCTACTCGCGATGCACTTGGTATGGTCACCCACTCTCCTTTCGATTCACACAAGATGATCTTTCCACCGTTTCTGAAAAGTATCTGCTTTTTCATGAGTTTTTTTCCCATTCGTTAAATCCCCTATCCTCCTTCGCCAGAACCATCCACATTATTATTCCTAACAACCTTTGTTTTCCCACCGAGAAGCAAATGGCTCACATCCATAAAAGAATTAAATCCCACCGTGTGCCTCAAAGGACAACTTTCTGACATGTCGTGACTGGTTATCAATTGCATATGCACTTTGGAATACACCTCAATCACAGAACTCGAATCCACTGGATCAAATTGTTCAATTGAATGTTTCGGTACGCCAGGATAAGCACTGAATGAAATCAGTGTAAACCAAATTATCTGTGATTGGTATCTCACGGTTTCTGTCATTAATGTCAGCGGTCACTTCAAAGACCGCCTGAAAATAGGTGTCCCGACATTATCCTACGAGTACAATACGAACCTTTGGTTCAATTTCTGTACACCTGGGAGACCAGATTCGGATATCGCCATTTACTACAAGGCCATTTCATCAATATTAAGTTTTCAACTAATCCAGAACGCAAGCAGCAAAGAGATCCACTTTCACACCGCACGCCTCGGAGGGATTCCCCTTGACTATAATATGACGCACTCTGTCCATCACTGGTGGGTCCATCCTCCGCACGTCTCCTAGGTGCTGCCGCTGCTTGCGTCCATCCGCGTTCCATCTTCCGGGGCGAGAC
The DNA here is from genome assembly GCA_011762765.2 of Rhinocypha anisoptera. NCBI lineage: Eukaryota > Metazoa > Arthropoda > Insecta > Odonata > Chlorocyphidae > Rhinocypha > Rhinocypha anisoptera. The sequence continues at coordinate 2,420,673 of WURS02000011.1, read as the reverse complement.
ATCAAGAAAAAACCCGTTCGCTGTATATCTCCTCACCCACCCTCCCCCGCTCCCATCCCCTGAGCCGAGCCGGTATCATTCTTTAAACTTCTCGTGCCTCGATGTATCATCCGTCTCTCCCCGCGAGCCATTATAAATGGCGCATCCTTTTCACCCTCGCGCTGCAAGATAGGCGCCAGGTGGGAATAGCCGGGGAAACACACAAAATTCTGCCGAGAGTCTATAAATTTTCGTTCTCTTTTGCGGAAACACCCATCCCGGGTCACAGTGACGGAAATCTTGTCCGCCTCAAATACGCTGTTTGTGACTAAAGTCTTTATAAATCTCCCACCACCCCCCTCCCTTTAAACCCGCGTTCTCTCTTGCCTCGTCCGCTAAACGCTTTGCAAACGGCGAAATGGTGGTGGAATCGCCGGAATGCATTCTTCTCCAGCGTTTTGGAACTGAGAAAACGGCTGAGGTTGGTGGCCATGTATGTCCATAGTATTTTTAATCGCATTTTTGGGAAACAGTTATTGTTTTTATATTATGAATGATGCGTATTCATATAAAACTAAATTAAATATTTTTTTAACGTTATTGAAGTCACGTCTTAGCAATGTAATAATTTCTTGAACCTAGATTCTTGGTGGAACTAAGACAGCGTAATGTATTGAGATTCCAGTGAAATTTATTCAACGTTGTCTTTTAAAACCATGTAAATTTATAAGTTTTACTTTGCCTTTTAACTTAAGTGTCTCCATTTCAGCTTACCGTGAAATCTTTTTTATTAATGTGTTGGTTATTCACTCGTACTCTTATCGTGTCTACACCAGGTCAATCGGAACCATGCTAACATTTTTTTTTAACATTCTCATCCCTTTCTTTTATTTCTTCCGAGATCACGTGATTAGTAATCGTGCTGCGTTACTGAAAACGTATCCTCTGATTTCATATCGTCTACATTATAATGTCTTTTAGGATTTTATGGTAGTGTCACTTATCGCCGTTCGAGAGGCGAACGTAGATGCATACGAGTCCGGCATGGAAACACAGGAGCACATTTGATACCTGAGACATTTGATACCTGAGACATTTGATACCTATTCAGCAAAATCTGAGATCATAGTAACCCGAAAAAAACGTTCTCATGTTCTTTTAAATTTAAAGCTTTTTGTGTAACTGACTTTTATTGAATAATTTCGTGACAACAATATTTCATAAATATTTTTTCCATTTGTTTTGCTGAGCCTAAGCTTTCGTAATAATAGTTAATATTTCCTCCCTTTGTAATAAAATGTTCAGGAAAAGTTGATTATATAATTATTTCCAAAGTATCTGTCTTTATTGCTATACCATCATCACAGGTTACCAATCAGAAGAATGGTTTGTAGAGCTTACAATACTAATCTGAGTGACATTCCAACCTCTTCATGCCTTCCCAGTTCCTAACTAACATTCTCCATCATTCCGTATCTCATACATCATCCTTAGCGACTAAATAAGGCTCTTCCGTCCTAAGATCTGTGGTGGGTCGGCTCGTCGGCTAACCCTAATGTCGCGGGTTCGAGTCCCGACCAGGGAATGGGTGTTGTGTTATCCTAATGGGTTTTATCTTCGAATAGAAGAGGTGCAAAGTGACCATAGCCGTCGACGCACCTTATAAACAAAATTACTAACACTACTGCCCTTTCGGAGTAGATTTTCATTACTTGATTTCCCTATTGGTTATCAAAATAAAGGAGAGACAACCAGTTTTACCTTATTTATTGGTGATCATCCTAAGTTTGAAGTTCGAAATTGTTTAGCCTATCTCCTGTTACTTCAGGCTATCCTTTCACTTGCAGACCTCTGTATATCTTCGTGGCTCCTAACTCAAACATTCCCTATTATTTGTTTCTCCCATATGCAGTCCTAGGTTTAATTCTAGGGTTCTTCCCTCCTACCATCTCTTTCTCTCTCTCTCTCTCTCAATAATGTTATTTCTAAACCGTCTTGCCTCCGTATGCGTACTATTAGGTGTCCACTTCTTCTAGTGGGTGTGCTTCAAAAACCTCTCTCTTTTTTTTGGTCGACTATTCGGAGAACTTCTTCAATAGTCACCCGGTCTATCCATTTCTTAAAGTATGCTTCATATGTGTGTCCTAATGTTCCTCTTCCTTATTCACAAGCTAACATTATTTGCGGTAAGTAGTCGTTTTCTCTGGAAGAATGCTTTATTGGCCTGGGATATTCAGTTTCTTCTCTCCTTCTAGCTGCCTTCATCATTGTTGATCTTTGCTTCCTAGGTGGCACAATTATTCCACCTGCCCAATCGCTTCCTCATCTAAATTGATTTGTCGACTGTTTCCATTAATCTGGCTGCAGAAGATTTATTTTGTTCTATTCTAGTTTATAATTTGGTTGTTTTTTTCTAATTCCCCTATCCATGCAGGCTTTGTCTGACCTTTTTCCTTTGCCAATATCGTAATATAATCCGCAAATCGCTTTTACTTATACCCTTAATCCCTTTTATTGTTTGTTTGGTCTCATCAGTTGCCTTCTCGATGCAAACATTGTACATCAGCGGCGAAAGTGATCATTTCTCTCCGACTCATTTCTTCATTCTTGCGTCTCTTTCACTTTCGGCACATCTCATCACTGCCGCCTTGTTTCTGTATTGAAAATTTTCTGTATTAATCTTCTGTCTTTGTGGTCCACTCCATTCAGCATGGTGTTCCAATCTATCTTTCAAGATTAGTCTAAATTTAAGATTTGCTATGGCCAATCGTAGTTTTCGCTTTTGTGTGCTCTTTTCCTTTTTTCAATAGAGAATATGCTCTTCGTCTAGTCCATTGCTATTTGTCTTCATGGATATATGCTATACATATACATGTTTATATAGTTCGGTTTAGCGCCATTTTGTTAAAAGTTCTGACAGTACTCCTTCAAACCTTTAATACCTTATTGACTCTAGATCCTTCATTATCAACGAGTTCGTCATCTTTTTTGAGTATTTTACTATAAAAAAATTATTTAAAAATATGAGGTCCAGTGTAAAATAATTCGCTTAATTCACTTTGAATCCGTGGAAAAATTAGTTATATTTTTGTCTTTTTTAGAGTTTTATTAAATGTTTTTAAGTTAGGGGGTTATAAAACTCAGATGTATCATTCGAACCAGTAGCAAATAATGCTTCGTAAATAGAAATGTTTTCCTTATAACTAAAAACGAGATATTAACAGTTCTATCGAAAAATAAAAGCGAGTATATTCAGGGAAATGAAAACTCCATGATGGTACATGAGAATCTTAGGGGTTCATGAACATGGGGATTTTGCTGGTACATGAAAGGTTCACAAATATAGTATTTTCTCCTTGATTTGTATGACACATAACATTGGATGTACCTTTATTATTGCGCTTTAGGTGAAGATTCAAAATCCTCTTTTTCGTTTTTACCTTACCATTCAGAATTTGCAGTACCATAGGTAGTGCATTATTGAATTCGTCTATCCATGCGGGTTTAAGAAACTTTTAAATAATATTTATTTCTCTAAGTTACCAATTTCTGGAACCATTTATTAAATGGCTAATATTTCAAACCCTAAGAACCCACTTAGTAGAGTTTTCACAGAAAAATAAAGCGCGAAAGAGGTAAAAATACAATGCTATGGGTAGACACTCTTGGATTAAGAGAGGAATTTTTCTCTCCCTGTTGCCCGTGAGTCGTCCCCGTGATTTATGCTAAAACGAATCCCGAGAGTATTTTTCCAAGCGATCCCCCCCCGAAGAAAAATCCTCCTTCTCGAGACGGAATAGGAATAATACAAGACCAACACGCCGGACTCTCACATGCGTCCCCGCGCCAACTTTGGACTCCGTCCGTGACAACGCATTGTCCCATCACCTTTTTAAACCCCCTCCCTCCCTCCCTCCTCCTCTCCAAACTGTCTTTCAGCCCCTTTTCCCACTGTAGCAAACTGTCTCGTCACCCATCTCCGAGCTCCGCCTTTGCTTCGCCCTTCCCCTCCTCGTTCCGCCAAATGAAAGTAGCGGAGGCCATGCCGGCGTACGGAGGGCTGGCGCTATCAAAACAGAATGCTCCTCATCCTTTTCCCTCCCTCTTTGTCTCTCTCTTCCTCCTCCTCCGTCTTCCTTATCCTTCTCTCTCCCTCTCTCCCTCGTCTCTTTATCCCTTCCCCCCACCCCGTTCCCCCTCCCCTCCCTCCTCGTCCACCCTGTTTGTCCGTCAAGAGTGGGAGGCGGCGATGTTTGCTTAAGTCGCTCGGGGACGGCAGACGGGAGAGTGGGTGACGTGCTCGTCTTGTCAACGGCTCTCACATCCAAGACGTCCTCCTACTCCTCCCTCCTCTCTCTCTCTCTCTCTCTCTCTCTCTTTCCACTCCACTCTCGGCCGTTCCTCCATTACCCCTTTCTCCTCCACCTCCTCCTCCACCTTCCCCTACTCTCCACACACCCCCTGCCCCTACCACCTTCCGGCCCTCGCCGTTCGAAGTCCGCGCACACCTTTTAAAGCATTCCTCCCTACCCTCACCGTATCACTGTTGCGCCTCTCGTCTTTCTCACACACACTCACTCTCTCTCTCTCTCTCTCTCGCTCGCTCGCTCCCCGTGCCGTACATAACACGCATACATAAATCCAGGCGTGCATTCGGGTCTCCCCCCCCCCGGAGAAATTCGACCCGAAAAGTGGGACGTGTTCCGCAATCTCTTTCTCCACTCATCCCGTCCACGAGAACGTTTTCATTCGCGGGGGATGTTTTCGGGTGAAAGAGCACGCGCACGCGGTTTCACCGCACTACTCCGCTTTGGACTTATTTGCGTTCCGTGGACGAGTTGTCAGTGGGAGCCACGCGCTCCGGAACAGAAGTTGGCCCGAAAGCTTTCGGAAATTTATTTGGATGAAATTTTATGGATTTACTTGTAATTGATAAAAAAATAAACCTTTTGTAAATTCCCCATCAGTTATTTTATTTCTTACGACCCGGGTTTCTACGTCAATGCGGTAGTACTTAAACGTTAAAACCCGGGTCGTAATAAATATAAAATACCGATTTGAAATTAACAAATAGTGTACAATTTACCATCAATAATGCTGGTTTTAATTGACTACATATAGAGAACTTATGCCCCTTGACTTTTAGTCTGTGGTCACTGGGGTTCTGGTCGGTCCAAGTCGTGTTCCTTTGAAATAATTATTCCGTAAGCAAAACTATAACGCGAAAGAAGTTCCAGGAGAGGGTACGGTTAACCTCCATCTAACTTTAATTAAGGGATATAACCTTAATCCAGAGCTTGACAACCTTTTACACGTCACTTCACAAGCATAAATTTGTTCACGGAACACTTTTCACTGAGGGTACCAGATAAGTACTAGGTTTAACACCTATAATTGAATCTTGCATTATCAAAATTACATTATTTTTAATAAATTTCCTCACGTCCAATGCATTTAATCCAAAGTTACTTTTGCGTCATTATCCCAACCATTTAGTGGCTCTCTTGAAGATCTGAAACTTAGTCCTCTACGGCTGAAACGAAAGTTATCGGGCATATAAGATCGCTGACTATACGGGTAGTTTTATGAATTCAATGGTATCAGGCTCAACTTTATGGAACCTCATGATGAAGAAATACAACAAAACATTGTAGGTCCACAAATTTTATTAAAACGACCGGTTTCGTATAGCAGTCGACAGCATCAGGTACAGATACATGAAAACTTCTTCTTCTTCAGGTAGTTTTATGTTTTAGAAGGTGATAAAGGTGACAGGGTGGCAAGTCTGTGCACTAAGGAGGGATCTCTAGCAACTTATGAAGAAGTTCTTTCATTTTCATCTATCACCGAATGATAACTTTTGTGAGCAGGTGCATTGTCCCGATGAAAAAATATTTTACTCTTTCGCAAACTTGTTCTCTTCTCTCTCTAGTTTATTTGTCTAGTAAGGCTGAAGTATTGGAATGATATTCCTTCATAATTGTAAGACCTTTTTTCGAGATAATAAAAAGAATGGTTTCCTCTAAAAACCAAATGTCCCTCCCGAATTTTGGAACCGAATTTGCGTTATTTGACTTCGAATAGTCGGCGTCTGTGAAATGTTTAGTCTTCTGTTAGATTATGATGAATAAAGATGAATCCCAGATTTGTCTATATTGATAAATCTACGCAGGAATCAATTCAATCCTTTCTAAAATATTTAAGGTGTGTGCGGAAATATTCTTGCGAATGTGTTTACGATCTTCTGTGAAGAAGCGCGGCGTCCATCTTGGGAATAGCTTTTCCATTCTCGTCTTCGTGAAAATTAATTTAAGCCTACTTAAATATTTCTGCTTCTTTTTTTCTTAGCTTATCTTTAACCTACTTTTATCTTCCGATTATTCAATATCATAACGTCCACCCAATTATATGATTATTTCTGATATCCTCACATCTTTTGAGTATCATTTTCATAAGAAATCATCAAGACTAGTAAGGCCAGATTTACACTAGGCTGCTCATTTATTAATAGTTGAAAACATGAGTTAAATCAACTATCTAGCGGTTGTAAAATTTTTTAGAATGAATTTTATATCTGCACTATAGTAAGCTTATCCATTTTAACCCTTTTAGTGCCATCGGACTGTTCTATCGGCCTTAGGTTATGTGAGAAAAGCAGGGGAGACCGGGGCAGGTTTTCCTCCCTTTTTTATTGATTTTTACTATTTTTTTCTAATTTAGCTACGTTTGAAAAAACTGTTGTAAACTAATCACTAAAGTCTCCGCTACAACTTGGCATGCCTAATATTGATTATTCAAGTAATTATTTTGAAGGAAATCACTTAAAGTATCAAAATGTTCGGTGCGAAAATGTGCCCCATACCCGGAGCAGGTTTTCGCATAACATAATCTTAGGCAGGGACAAGTTTTCGCATGCACTTAAATCATTGAAATCTGGACAATTAAACAAAAATTATTCAAGGAAAACTGTTTATTCATTGTAAATACATGTAAATATAAAAATAAAATTAGCAATATTCATTTTCATCATCACTGTCGCAATTGATACAAACGAAGTATGAAGAGTCTCCCTTAATGCGCGCCCCGTGAGCCCCATTTCTTACAACGAGTGCACTTTAACCCCCCAAATTAGGCTCTCGAGCTTTTGATTGAGCTGAATGATTCCAAACAATAAATGCAAACGCAGTCATCTTCTTCATCACTTGAGTCTGTGATGACGTTTACTTTCTTTTGTTTAGTAGACTTTGTTATTTTTTACTTTTCCTGCTGTCTTTGCAAACAAATTTTTTAACAGACTTCTTACTTTTTATTTCTCCATCTTGTTTATTTTTTTGTATTTTTAGGCTTTGCATTTTCTTGCTCTAATTTTAATTGCTCTTTCACAGGAGTATCTGTCAAAATGGCCGACTTCCTTCTCTTTCATCATCCCTTAATTGTATTTTTTTTGGGAGCTTCTTTCTCAAACGGTCTTATTTCTTCTGGAGAAGGATAAATATTGCTTGATGGACTTTCAACGTTTGTTTCCGTTAAAACATCCTGAGGCTGTGATTGCCCTGTGGAATCAACCGATGTTTGCCCTGAAGAATCAGACAAAGATTGCTTTGAGGATGCTAGCCCTGGGGAATTAGATGGTGATTGCCATGGGGAATCAGGTGATATTTGCTCTGAGTTTCCATGCTGCGATTGCACTGGGGCAGGTTTATCTGTGAAGTATGCTGGCATAAAGTGGCTGTGAAAATGTCTGGATTCAACGGAAAAATACCTGACACTTTAAAACCAGCCATAATGTTATTTGGAATTAGAGACAGATGTGTTTATGTTGTCAAAATTGATGGAATATCATAAATCTTCATAGGCCTTTTATGCGTGCTAATCCAAGCATCACAGGCAGTGTTAATGTGCTTTTTTATTGGCCCATATACGCTGCGATCCAAAGGCTGCAATTTGTGACTACAATGAGGCGTAAAAGAGAGCAAAGTCACTCCAGTTATCTTTAAAGTAGTCCAACACTTCGATAGATAATTGATAGTCATGATTATCTAGTAAGAGGAGACATGGTTGTTCTTTTGAACATCGAGCAAAGGAAACAAAGTGCTTAGCGAATTTACAGAAGTTTTTTCTTCCATCCAGCCAGATGGATTTGCATCCCCTGCACAACCAGTAGGACCATCACGAATGAAATGATCGTGAAAATGAACTCTAGAACATACTAACAGAGGGGGAATACTATTCCCAGCAGCGTTCACAGCAAAAGCTACGATGACTAGAGTACCTCTCTCTGCTGAAGTTAACTTTCCAATCTTTTTGAAACTACGACGCCCTATAATTCTGTCTTGTTTTTGGACTGTAGTGACATCAGTCTCATCCATGTTCCAAATATAATTTGCTTCTAAATTCAACCTTTTCAACACAGTCTTTAAATTAAAAAAAAAACATGTCAACGTTTGTTCGGTTGAAGCTTGAGGCACGGGACATGTTGGTAGCCTGAGGTGTTCTAATAGAAATTTTTTTTGTCCCTTTTTAGGAATGAAGTGAACCAATCTTGTCTTCATTCTTTTGTGTAGGTTAGAATACCTAAAAAGACAAATTTTGTCTTTGAGATTTTTTTACTAAAAAAGGATCGATTTTAAAAATGTTTACAACAGAATCCTTGAAATTAGTTAAAAATACATGTGAATTTTTAAAAGAATTTTCCTAGACATTAAAAAAAATTATTTTAGAAATAAAATTTACAGTGAAACACATGTAAAAATTACTTTGTTTCAATAAAATTTACTATTTATGATTTATATTTTAGTTTTACTCACACTCCGATTTCGGGCGTAGCCAAACTGCGGCCAAGACGGTCCTGGTGCGTCAATTTCGGAAGTCGTAGCACTTAGCGGGTTATTAGTCAAAGCATTGGAACTTGCGGCACATAATGTGCCAGGATTTTCAAATTCTGTAGTTGAAGTACCTGAAGTTTATCCAGGGATGTCGTTTTTCGAATTGAACTTCCGAATATAATTTGCCAAAGTACGGTCACATAATTTGTACTCTGCTGATACACTCTTCATACTACTTCCTTCTCTCACTTTTTTGATAGCTTAAACTATAGTTTCAATGGTGTAATTGCCTCTTTCAGACTTATTTTTATATTTTCGTACCATAGCTAATCTGAAAAAATGTACACCCAAATATTAAGTCAATAATATTATTAAGATCAACAAACAAACCAGCTAAAAGAAGACGGGGCACGTTTTCGATGCGAAAAGGTGCCCCGATCAAAATTCTAAAACGTACCCCGACACCTTTTTTTTACTTTGACTTACGACAGCATGGTTAAAAAATAAATTTTTTGAAAAAAATATCATATCGATCAGTGCAAGAAAACATCCTTATTCGACATGATATAAATAAAAAATCACAACTTAAGGAGCATACATTTGTTTTTAATTTAAGTAAGATTCTGAATATTTACTCACCTGAAGAAAAACAACAAAAATGTACGTCACGCAGCAAAGAGAGCAGCTAGAAAACTAAAAATCACGTGACTTCCTTAGAGAACCGCCTCTTTCAAAAGAGTCGGGTCAGTGGTGCTCTCTGTATACGCGGTAACGAAATAAGGCCCATTCGAAATCCTGCCCCACGCGAAAACTTGCCCCTACCATGGGTCGATCTGTTGGCCCAATTTTTGGTTAAATAAAGAATATTTTTGTTAAATTGTTTAGGAGATGATACATCGCTGTGCTAGAAGAAAAAGATCGTAGGTGGCGCGAGCTCGTAACATACTTTCTATAAAATACATACGGAAACAGTAACAATATAAAGAGCGATAAGTTTCATCTTAATAATGTACCCTTACGAGAAAGTGATACTCTGTGGCAATAATGTGGAATGGCATCGAACTGCAGTCTGCCTATAAATGCCTTAATTGCGTTTTTAAATAGAACAAATGTAATAAATGGAGTGTACTCTATTTTAAAGAGAAATAATCATAAAATTTAGTCAACATTTAATGTTTGATTAACGTATTTTTAACATACGTAAAATTATTATTGTTTTCTATGTTTACATCCTAGAATGCGAACCGTACACAGTAAGTTAGATTGTAATCAGTAATACTACGGAAAAAATATTGAGTGTACGTATTTTATCGTACACTTTAATCTTACCAAGTACATTACCAAAAATCAAAATAAGAGTAAATACGCATTACGAAAAAGGTAAGCTAATTCAATAAGCGCTACCAGTCCAGCGCGAGGTACAGCGTGCGCGGCAGAGGTTCTCACGCTAGAACGCGGGCGCCAGTGAGAGCCGCGCCCGAGTTACGTGCTTTTTTACATTCTTCGCTCGAGATACGTGCTTCTTCAGCGCTCTCTCTCTCTCTCGAGCTACTGTGCTCTTACGTGCACGCGCCCGCTACGGTCCTTTTCCTCCGACCCAGCGATATGTAAATAAAATTTTTTACTTACACTAAAGGTGTTTGACGTGCAAATAAAAAAATAACGTTAACAAAATTGATATTAATAAATTTTAAATATGTAAGGTATATTATATATATATTTATTTAAATCTGTAAATCAACATATTCCACGAATAAGCTCAGGGACTTTTCTCAAAATACCAGGTGAAAGGGGCCAGCACTAAAAGAGTTAAGACAATGGATCAACGCACCAAATCAAAAAGATCTTTAGAACAAACATTTCTAGAGAATGGCATACGGCACCACCTGATTGCTAAAGACAGGCGAATCAATATAAGAAAAAAATGGGACGATAATTTCATCAAGAGCAGAGCGAGCAATCTATTAACACGATCAACTCGTACCGTATGAAGGAAGTCCCAGCAAAATAACAGAATCCTTCTGATCTTTTTCAAAATAATCATACTGCATAAAATCTCCAGTAAAGCACAAGTTTCAGGACCTCTATTCTTACAAAGGTTGGTATACGCGAGAAATAGACTAAAACCTAAGGCACACATGATGGATTAATGTTTGAGATAGTTATCTATAGAATTGTTGATGTATAGAAAAAGAAAATAAATTGTCGATTAAAATGTTGATTAATTTTTACAAAATATATTGCATACATTTATGTGAATTCAAGTTTGTATGAATAGTACGCGATTGAATTACTCACAGCAAAAGTGTAAAAAACAGCTTAATTGAAATAGAACATTTTCAAATAATAGTTGACAAATGATTCATACAAAATTCTTCTTTACACCGGCAATTTCGCCAGAGCATCTAAGCAAGTAGGCAATCACTCGATCACTCTAAGTACACTTCTGATACGTCATCCCCACCCACGACTTTGTGACAAAATTTGTCGCGGATAACTTCCGGTTCTTTCGCGGCAGATATGCTGGGAAGTAATGCGTTAATCGCCCTAAGTTATTTTGGCGTCGGAGGTATAACCCACCCTACATTAAGCCGTGCGGCGCTAAAAAAAATTCACTAGAACTGAACCGGGATCTCCGTTCACCCTCTACGCAATGTACAGCAATTCTTCGCAGCAGTATTATATATCATCTCATATTTCTAGTATTCAAATTTTAAATCAGGGAACATTTAAAGTGTAATGAAATAAATTTGGTGAAGACATTTGCTCATCATGGTATAAGCAACAGATATCAAAAACTAAAAATGTGTGCACAATAAGATATGTACATATGTATTTAGTCATAACTATCAGTATTCAGCATATGGGAGTGTTTCGTACATGCCTCCAATAGGTTCACCATTTTCACGTTTCTAATTGTTTTTCGCCGTTTTAAGAGATTTCACTTTTTAATACATCTCATTTGTCCTCATGTATATAATCCAGATTAGCACGATGAATTCCGGAGTATTCACTGATAACGGTGAAAGGATGACTAATGATATGCTAACAATTGATTTCGTTCAAATACTCTTTCATTTATCGTCTCTTAAAAGTTTGATACACTAATTGAAAAGTAAAGTTAAGCTAGAAAAAACGGGGTTTGAGGTATTCCTCAACTTTATTAAATCAATACAGAATGAAGTTTCGTCATCTGTCGCATTATACTTCGGCGATCAGTGCTCGTTGTTTTATCGTAATGTTTCCTCTTTACCTACATGCAATAGAGTAAAAGTTGCTAATTGCTCTTCTATTGCGAAAGACAGTGGTTTAATATGCACTTTGATAAAGTGAGTACAACACATTTTTTTCGTAAAGTAATATGTATAGCCATCGTTTTTCATGCTGGTTTTATACTCGTTTTAGATTTTTGACCAGTTTTTTCACATTAACGGGGATCGTATTCCTAAGACGATTATGTGTTATTATCAGTATTAAATACGGAATTCGCACGTACATATGCAGGTATTCTTAGGAAAAATTTTCCACTTGTTGAAAGTTAGAAAGAGGGGGTGCTGTCATTGGGGTCGATCTCCGCTCGGCAACTTTCCACGGGTGTCTGTTGCAACCCAGGGCCTCATTCTTTCATATTCTCCTTCCAACTTGATGTCATCCGTAATCTGCCCTTCTGCATCCCTTCCTGTCTTACCATTCCTTTCATCCGCAAGTAATCATTTCCTGCACATCTAGTGCGTTGAATTTATTTGACCGATGAAAATAGAGTATATTATCACTTGTCATAATATCGACAATTTGAAGTCATAGTCTGCAGTAGCATTCATTTTCAGTTCACCACGCTTCCTTTCAATGTCTTATTTTTCTACGCATCGTATTAGTTCATCTGGGAGTAAGTGATACCTTTGATTTGTATCTCATGTATTATCTGAGTCCGTGTGCGCAACATGAATACAAATTGCGTAACACTTACAATACCTGGGCCGTCGCCATTTCAATATCCATTCCCACAATTCTACTGGGATAGAAGGAAGACCTTCATTACTTCTGTTTTGGGGCGGTTATCAAAATCCGCTGTCGAAAGTTCCGAAATCATACTTACCTGTCCATTTGTTGTCGCAAAACTCCAATTTTTAAGACATTATATTCTTCTAAATTACTCTATTTACAATCGTTTTGATATTCTTAGACTGGACCTTCCATACATAATACATGTACCTCGTGGATCTAAAAATGATTGGGTGATAGTCTTTCTTCCCAAACTTTAAAATGACACGATATATGTTCATAACATCGGTGTTTACATTGAAGCAAGCCTTGTTTCTTAAAATATCGTTATGATCATCTCTGTTATGAGAGAATGAGGGAAAAAATAATGTCAGACGGAAAAATGTCTTAACCCATTTGCATCTTTAGTATTTAATTTGTGGGAGATAGTTGGATAATGTGCGATAATTAACCGTCATTAATGACACCAGCAATATGGCCTTTGAAGATGTAGAAATATTTATTATACTAATAATTTAAAACTATATCTAAGTAAATAAAGTAAAAACAAATCATTTTCTTCCACCGTGCGTATTTAGAAATAATGTGCTTATCTGCTTGAGTGATTCTTTAATTTGACGCTTAGTATCTGACAGTGTTAAAAAATATGTTCTTTGTTACTTACTATAATCAGTATTAGTAAATGCGAGTAATAGTGTTATCAAAAATATACGTTTAACTAGAAAATTCCATGTGTGCAGGGGATTAAATAATTTAATTTGAATGTTAAGAATGATTTTCAAACTAAATAGTCTAAGGTTTGTTTTGAAATGTGTTTTTATTTTGTAATATTATTACTCATTTGGAATTGCTTACCATTAACGCGACAGTCATGCTAAAGTTTATATGCAAAGTGATAAGCCTAACCCTCTAACTAATAAAAACATTATATTTTAACTATAAAATTAGTGAATGAATAACTCAAATCGTAACAAAAAAATCAACAGCACATAAATTCTTTACTTTTGAATCAAGAAAAAAACAACTAAAAATTTCAAAATGTACACCATTACGTTATCGACTATTTAATTACCGTTTGGGTATATACTAGACATGATTGTATAGACGGAGACAGCCAAAAGTGAATCATTGAAACATGTTGGTGAATATTATCCAAAATTTTAATATTAAACAATAACATTGAAGTTATAGTAGGCATATTTTCTCCTCGATATTTAACTTGTAAAGAAAAGATATGCTAGCTGAACTAATAACAACTAAATAAATACCTTTCAATTGAAAAAGTTACTTAGATTCTGGCGTTCGTGCTAACATCTGACAATATCCAATCTGTTATGGTACACACTTAGCTCTCATTGTGGTTTTATGTGGTGCTCTAAACTTATGTGTCAATAGCGATTATGGACTTTAAATCCTAGTTAATTTGACTAAAGGAGAGTGCCTCAGCGATGGAAAAATCTTTATAGAGTTTTCAATTAAATCAACCGTTATTAGTAAACATAATTAAAAATAATGATTTACTCCCTTGTTTTTCTCGCAAATTTGTTATACAATTGAAATTCTCTGGTATGCGTGATCTCGTACAAGGTTACACGTATGACAGATGCAGATACTTGGGTACCGATATACTGAATCACGTATTAAATTTATAGTGTTTTATTTCTTTTCATAATTCTATTTTTTTCAAAAGAATTCATCCCCGTGACCGCAGGAACTGCAGTCCATTGATCCACAGAGTTTTCCCATTTATCGTTAGTAGTGAATCATCCATGAATATAGCATGAAAGTTAGCTGCCTTCTGTGTAAATCAGGTTTCATGACAGGTAAATTGAGATAATGAGATTTAACATTCTCATTTCCCATGGCATAATCATCAGGAAGACGAACTCCATGTGTGCCTTAATTCACTTGAAAGAATTTCCTCTCCGGATAGAAATAAATACTCTTGAAGTTCATTTCACTTTGGACATGTTGGTTCAGCGACTGCATGCCATCATATGAGAAAAATGAATACTTTTAAAGGGGATATTTAAATAAGTGGCAATTGAATTGAAGAACGTATGGTTGTGCCTGTATATGTATTCATTCAGTGCACAGGGAAAAGTGGAGGGCAAAATAATGTAAAAGAGATTTATGACATGGGACTAGAGTGCAAAAATTAAATATATATTTTTGCGACACGAAATGAGCTCCAGACTATGTGAACTACTTACGGCTCTTTTCAAACTTTTTTGTTTCTAAGCAAAAATAAAAAAAACTTCTTGGCGAGAAAAAAAGAACGTTGAAGGCGTTCAAGGTAAATGGAACCGCCACCGTAACTTCGGGAAAGAATATTAATAAAACGTTATATTATCACTGCTAAAATGTTGAAGATTTTGTACAATATTTAATTTGGCCATCCCCATTTACTTTTCAAAAGTCTAGTACGATATATTTTACTCACAAATCTTAAAGGAAGCAAACACGAAAATCTAATTGAAAAAATATTAATTTAAAACCGTAATACCTACCCTTTTTCCCTTCATCGCCATTCTCTTTATCTCCTTTCCGGAGTCCTCGGCTCACCCTCTCCTCCGGTCGCTGATCAAACAACAACACCTCCTTCCACTTCCCTCAAGGGAGCCGGGGGAGAAGAGTGAACGAGAGGAAAAAGACGAGAAAAGCAAGCTCCTCGTTTCACCCGTTGAGGCAAGCATTGCTTACGCCACCTTGGAACATCACTGCTGCTTCGTCAGCGCCCGCGGTGTGTAGTTGGAAAGTTAAAGGCAAACAAAACAGGAATGGAAAAAATGAAGAGCCGGTAGGAGTGTTG
>WURS02000011.1:2231870-2260355 GCA_011762765.2 Rhinocypha anisoptera | reverse complement strand
TTGAAAGTGTAAATAGCGAGATATGATTACATTAAAAGA
The DNA here is from genome assembly GCA_011762765.2 of Rhinocypha anisoptera. Lineage (NCBI taxonomy): Eukaryota > Metazoa > Arthropoda > Insecta > Odonata > Chlorocyphidae > Rhinocypha > Rhinocypha anisoptera. The sequence continues at coordinate 2,260,316 of WURS02000011.1, read as the reverse complement.
ATTAAAAAATCCTAGGGACCGGAAGCAAATGTCGTAAAACACGGGAAAACATAAATTCGGGGGACGTAAAAGCGAGGTTTCACTGTAGTTTATTATATTTCACAAATTTTTGACCAATCATTATACTGAACAAAGGCAAGAATAAACTGAAATCTTAGTGGCTAATGGGAGCAATAAATGTTGGGATATTAGGGAGGAAGATGGATGACTAGCACAGGTGTCAGAAAGAAGTTAAGCACGTGCCAAAAACTTATGAAAAGAAACATATGGAAAGGATGCCTTTGTCTCACAATATTAATTTTCTGTTATTTATTTGAAATGGTATTTGGTATATATCAAGAGTTAATGATATACATTAGCAACAAAATTAGATTTTGACAACATATTTAAAAACATAAATGGGTAAAATAAAAATAAAGGGGTCAAAGCTTATTCTAATGTCAAAAAATCATTAATATTATTGATGTTTAAAAATGAATTTGTTCACTGATCAGTCCACTGGTGGAGGGTTAGGTGATTAGGTATGCCAGTCTTTTTGAAAACCCAACCAACCAACCACCCAACTTGGAGATATGTATATATTTAAAGAGTATTTTTATTTTAGTTATTTGTTTATGAGAAAGTGCAATCAGAGAGACTATATTCTTGAGTGGTAATTTTTCCTTTTCATATTGTAATATTCTATGATGTATTTCCAAGCTACTGTATTCTCTGAACCTAAATGGTTCAAGGTTAGATTCTAATAAACTATTATTCGATTCCAAAAAATACTGCAATAGACGAGACACACAAATTAACATTTTTAACTGGTGGGAGAGAAGGAACCACACAAAGTTATACATAAAAAGTTAAGCTAAAATAAATAAGATAGTAGAGGCCGAAGATATTTTTTGGAAGTCCGTATTGTAAGAAATTAAAGATACAGTAGAAGTCCGCTATAGCGAGTATGGCTTAATGAGAGTATTGCTATAGCATGTGATTGTTTTGCATTGGTTGGTCCACGTGTTAAAACATAGGGAGTTCCACCGATTATTACCAGTGGTCATATCTGCTCTATCACTATAGTGATTAGATTTTACAGTGGTTGCTATTGGTGTTGCATAACTGGCAGGATTCAAACATGCATTACATTGTCATGCCTCGCGAATCTACATTGTAAGGAAGGCTTTACGAGAGACTTTATGGTGATTTTACGAGAGGAGAAGGTGATTTTATGCCACAGACTTTTCTGGGGAATGACTGAACAACTTATCTTGGAATCTGTGCTCCAGAGTCCTAGAGAGGGGGGAAACAAATAAGGGGGAATTTACTTTTCACCAGGTCTAACCCACAGTGAAGGAGATCCCATCAGGTGGTCCCATTTGTCTTTGTTGACCTTAGCAGGACAGCCAATCACTCGATCCTCTTATTTATGGAATCGTAATTGTTAACCGTAGGTCATACCTTATCTATGATTGTTCATGAAACATTGCCAAAGATACTACTGATGCGTGACATGCATTAGTTACGAGTGCATGAGTTTTTGGTGACAGTATTTAAAATTTTTTTTAATGAAACAAACTATTTTCAATACATTTCCGAATGGATTGATATATCTACTTCATGGCTTATTTTCGCCCAATTTTGGTGCCGTTATAAATGCTGAAAGAGGTGAATTTAAATGACCGTTGGCTATAACGAGTGTGCATTATAACGAGAGATTTTTCGTCATTTATCAACTCTCGTTATAGAGGACTTGACTGTATCTACTTTTTATAACCCTTTGATGTTTTATTCCCATTCTTAATGTTATTGTCGATTTCAGATTCCAAGTATGGGTCATATGACACTGGAGATCCATCTACTACCAATCTCTACCTTGGAAATCTGAATCCTAAGGTAAGAGTACTTGTTTTCCAATTCATGTAATTAGCTTTTTAGTAATTTCCTGTGCATATTCTAATACCTTCCAATCCAAAAGAAAAGCAGTGTAAAAACCAATATTGATAAGTCCTTGCAGTAGGTGATTACTGGGGAAATAAGGGAGTTGAGCTGGACTGTTTGGAGAAATTTCAAAAATTTGACCAAAAATAGATAGCACATGTTCATAGAGTCCGACCGGATTGTAATGGATCTTCATGAAAATTTCATTGCACCCCTCTCTGGGGTTAGGTGGAAGAGGAGACTTTAGTCTCAATCTCGCCCCGAAATAAAGACAATCTATCTATCTATCTCTGTCCTTGGCTACCCCCACTCGGGGCTCCTTCCTTCCCCTACCGTGCCTCCCTTACCAGTGTTACACGTCATCGTAGTTGCCAGCTCTTGTCGTTTCGGTTCTCTTTCTTGGTTTTGCACTCTTGTGTTTGTTTGTTAACATAGGAAATTATATGTAATTTTCCATGTTAAACATGCCAATAAAGAAGATTATTAATATTAATGTGTTATATTAATTTTCCTCCACCAGTGTGAGGAAAACTGGCAACACTGTTTTCCTCTCCTCCAGTGTGTGAGAGAGAGTAAAGAAGGGGAGGTAAGGCTGGGAGGGGGGGTAGTCGTAGCTAGACCTATGCTGTCGGACTATAACAATATTTTGTACTACTCTCACTTCAAACTTATGTAAGCACATTGTCCATTGACAACAATACCCTGCCACCTGTGTTTCCTCATGCCTTCACCTTTACATTGTTGTCTATAAACTCACAGTAGGGATTAACAAAGTAGCAAAATATGTCATGGTTTCACTGGTTGAAACATATTTTTAGAGAGTCATCTGAGCCTAAACTTCCTTTTACCCTTCCATTCCCATCCTTGTATACCCTTCCCACAGTTTGAAGAACCTGATATTAGTGCTGAGCATACTTGAAACAATACCTTTAGAAAAAAAGCTGGCCTTCCTGAATTCCACTCTCCCTTTCCACTCCAACAATCACCTCAAACCTTCAACGTAATAGCCTAAACTCCTCCTCTTCCCTCAGCACTATGTAGACCCTGCATATGTATGTATGTTAACTTGATGATTTTGAAACTTATCAAAGTTTAGGTAGAATAACCAAGTTTCATTTTCATTTTGAAGCAATTTCACAAAGGTTCAATGACTACTGTTAACAGAATCCAATAGTATTTCAGCTTTATGATTGTTCACAGCAATGGTATAGGTAAAATTAATATTTATAGATTCTTAATTAATATGTAAAAATTATTTGTACATCTTTAGTTATAAGTTGTTATTGTAGTTTTGTAAATAATTTATCCTAACACAAATATATTTCATGGTTTTCACATTATTATGTATTCTTTTTCACAAGTGTTGTTTGCAGTTTTAATACAAATTCTATATATAATTCTTTTCTGACTTTACATGTCAGGGTGTGTTGTAACTCATGATAAAATAAATTATCTAGTGACTAAAATGAAACAACATCCTTTACTTGATAGATTACAGAGCAGCAACTTATGGAAGTTTTTGGAAAATATGGTCCACTGGCAAGTATCAAGATCATGTGGCCCCGCTCCGACGAAGAGAAGGCCAGAGGTCGAAATTGTGGTTTTGTGGCATTCATGAATCGCAAAGATGGTGAACGTGCTCTCAAGTGTCTTAATGGTAATTGACAAACTCATTATTCCATATTTAAGGTCAAACCTAATACAATCTAGTCCATTCTCAGCTGAAATTCAAACATCTTGGCCATTTGAACTTAAACCCTTAAAACTCAGAGAAGTGTTAAATAAAATTGTGTTTTGTCAGCATTCCCAAAAAATTACTAACTTCTAATTGAATAATTGTGAAAGCTTTTGTGCTCATAAATGAAATACCCCATGAACAGTGCAAAATATTCGTAGGTAAAAATAGTGTTTTCTTGTTACATGTTCTTACAATAATTGATTTTTAATGTTTCTTCACAAAAATATAAAGTAGCTCTTTACAATGTTTTTGTAATTAGTATTTTTAAAGTATGCATTTAATTTAAAATTAAAATCAGGCCTTAAACATTGAATCAATACTACACAATTGGAAGTTGTGGTTGGTGTAAAAACAAAGAAGTATAAAAATGCTAGAATAGTACCACAATTAGAAGTGATTGGGCCCAAGTTTTCGAGGGTTCTGGATGGTCCTTCAAATTACTAGTACTCTAACTGTATCCCTGAGTATTTTGAGTAGGTAAATGTCAAAAGTGCAGTATTATTACATTGTTTACCAGAAAGCCCAATCTTTAAATTAAAACCAGAACTCATTATTTCAGAGTTTACTGTGTGTAACTTTTCATGTTGAATTTTATTTATTGAAGAGAAACTAAAGATACTTTGTAATGTCTCCACATTGATGAAAGTTCTCTAATGTTCCAATGATAAATATTTTTTCTTAAGACTTATTCTTATGCTTTTAGTAGTCTTCAGGTAAAGATAAGTATATATTCTATATAAACCTGAAGATGAAACAATGTTGAAACCTAAATTCTGGATTGAGGCTGATACTGTGTATACTTTACACTACCTAAAAAATATTGTTGATGGTACTGACAGTTTTTGTGGCAATGACCAAGTTATTTTTCACATGCTAAGATAGGAGATGAATGGAGTTATTAAAAGCAAAACTCGAAATGTAGAGCAACCAAAAAAATGAATTTATGGTGACTTTTTGCAAAAATCTAGCACTCTGCATTTATAATTAGAACTTTCAAGTACTTGATTAAATCTAACATTTTCACATTCTTTTTTATCTTTTTTTAGCAATACCCATGAAAATGTGTAATTTCTCAGCAATTATTGCAAGCAAGTAAGAGTAAGGATGTTCCCCATATTTCTTTTTTCTCTGACCGTAATTTGGTCCTCTTGCAGGTAAAGAGGTAATGGCATATGAAATGAAACTCGGTTGGGGAAAGGCCGTCCCCATCCCACCTCATCCAATCTACATACCACCTGCAATGTTGGAACTCACTCTCCCTCCGCCACCTTCAGGACTCCCATTCAATGCTCAAGCTGACCGAAGGGATCGCCACAAGGTAATACTCTTTCTCATTAAAAGACAAGTCAGCACACTCTTATCTCATCAATGTTTTTTAAAGAAATGATCTTCCTCTCCATGATGTGAAATATTTCTGCCCTTTGTTAAATTCTTTAAATCCGCAGCTGCACTCACATTATAAACTCTATTAGTCCTAATCACGCTCCTCAAAATGTCCTTGTAGTCCAGTCAATCTGGCAAATTTATATGTATCTGGTTTTGGCAAGAAATTAGGTACAGGATCAGACCATGATAATTAACGGGCGTATTATTTCAGGTCTGAGATGAAAAATTTCACAATGGGGTAAAAATTTATATTTTCACATTTTTTTAAACAATGAAAAACTGCTAAAAGTCACACTTTTTTTTTACTTTTTTGCTTATAAAACCAAGGATGTTTTTTGATGTGATAACACATATGACACATTTTTTAGAAAATTAAATTACTTAAAAAATAAGCCCAACCCAGTTCAGACACATTTATTTGTTAATAAGATAAAATAAATAAAACTTTTTTATTTTTTAAAATTATTTATATTTTGTATAAATAGATATTTAAAGCTTAAATTTTACTATCAAAATCAGGGTATTATTATGACAAATATAGTCTCCAAAGCAAAATTCTTTATCAATTATATTTTATGAATAATTAAAAAAACATTATTTAAAAAAATTCATAATGGGATGGAAATGTTGGCAAAATGTTCCAATAGAGGGGAATCATTTGAAGACTATTTATATGCATTTATTATATATTTATATTTTTTATATATATGACTCCAATTATAAATGTATATTTATATGTATAAATAACTATTAAAATAAAATTGTATTTTATATGACAAATACAAATTTAATGTAAAATTAAGTGTCATCATTCGTCATATATCATCGATAATATCGCTTTCAGAATATAATTTCATACACAGGCTGTAAAAATGAAAAAGTTATTTTATTTGTTTATTAGAAAGAAAAGAGCATGAATATTATATATTTTTATTTATGCATATAAATTATGTATAATTGGATTCAGAGATTTACAAAGTAAAGTATAAATAGTCGTCTTATGATTTCCCCCTATTGGAACATTTTGCCACCATTTTCCATCGTGTTATGAATTTTTAAAATAATATTTTTTATTAAACATTTGAAATTATTCATAAACCATTACAACTACAAAATTCATCTTTGGAGGATATATTTGTCAAAATAATACCCTTCTTTTTATGGTAAAATTTAAGCTATAAATATCTTTTTGTGCAAAATATTAAGAATTTTTAAAAATACAAAACTTCTGAATATTTATTATTAACAATTACTCTAAATGAGCCTGGGTTGGGCTCATTTTGTAGGTAATTTAATTTTCTAAAAAATGTGTCATGTGTTCTCACAACAAAACAACATCCTCAGTTTTATAAGTGAAAAAGTAAAAAAAGTGAGAATATTAATGTTGGACTTCATTTTGAAATTCTTCGTCCCAGACCCTAAATACCCCCAATTATCATGGTCTGATCCTGTACCTAATTTCTTGCAGAAAAAAGCCAGATTGGCTGGACTATTGTGGCTCTTTCCTTGATTTTCTCTCCCACCAGAGGTGTACCAATTGACAGGTTCCTACCTGTGGTAGACAGTCATCCCACTCCAGTATTTATCACATCAATTGGTACATGAATCAAATGTGCTGAATGTTGGATTTAAAGACATGACTAAGTTTGATAGATGTTTTTTGGCATGTTTTCCCAGTTCCTTATGTTACATGGCACTAAATGAAAACAAAGTATTTGTCCCCATGCATAGGAGTTGTCATTCCTTCTTATAGTTACATGAGAATTCCTCATTCATTTAATTTATATCTTAGCTATCATAAGTTTAATCTATTTTCAGGTTTCCTAGTTGAAGTGTTCAGCTCAAAAGAATGTCATTTTCTTAATTGCAGGAACTTACATTTCATATTTAGCTCATGAATGGCATGAACAGGTTAACCTTGGTGATGTCAAATATGTGTTAACACCATGGTCTGTGACAGTACTTAAATAGTGTAGAAATTTCCAAGAGTTTTCCTTTCTCCTGCACTTCTGAAATAAAATATTTCCGCAAGTTGGCCAAAAATACTTTTAGATGTTATTCTCTCATCATTTGGTGTATATAATTCCAAGAAATAATTTTCGCCTTCATATATTATTGATCAGAAGTTAGCAATCCCAAGACCTCCATCAAAGACATTTTGGTGAACTTTGCATTTATTCATTTATCACAGTCCCTTTGTATCATGAAATCTAATGGATCTTTTCCTTTATTAGCCAACTATTATTTTTTTATATATTTTCAAGACGCTGTCGTTCTTAATACTTTCTATTTAGATAAATTATAAATTCTTTTTGATGTCATCCTTCTTATTTGTTTTGTACACTTGAGTCTTTCCAAACTTAAATCACTCTGTATCTGCTTTCCTGACAGTATTTTTCTGTTCAAAAAACTTTGTCAAGCTTTTTCATTAGCGGTAAGACATTACATAGCATGCTAAGTTTAACCAAGTAGGTAAAATACATCTATGACTGCGTTATATTTATATATATTATAATATAGTTTAACTATGATATGGACAAGGGAAAGCAAGGCAAGTTTTTAATTCTTTGTGTCTGAAGTAGTTGTCCTTAACCTCGTTCTACAAATTTTTTTATGAGTAGGAATCTTTAAACGACATGAGCATGTGGTTCCAAATCCACTTTTTGCCATAATTTTTCAATACTATAACTTCCTCGCAAAACCTTTTTCAACTTGAAATTTCTGTTTTGTGATAAATTTATACTCCAATAACATGTTAATAGATAGTACCTATTTTAGAGTGTTTCTAAATTATGTATCGAATACTGGTGTAATTAGAGTCAATCCAATAACTGATTTGATCAAGTTATTGTGATGAGTTAAGGTTAAAGCTAAAAACTAAGGTCCTGAAAGTCAAATGATTAAGTTTTTCCTGCTTAGCCAGTTTCTTTTGAAAAATTTATGACATAGGCAATAATATTTGAGTAAGATTTTGGATTCTCCTGGCAAAAACTGTAGTGAAATCATCTTGTTTTTTCCACCTGGTTAGGGTATCAGCTGCTGATTCATCTGCCAAAGTTTCAATGACTGACTTTGCAATCGTCCTCAGGAATCTACACCCTGAGGACGATGGCAGATCCTCAACTAAATCATCAGCCAATACCCTAGCCCAGTCGAAAACCTTAGAATATTTCACCAGAATATGTAGGTAGTTTGAAAACTTTGGACTTTTATAGAAACTACTTATGTACAGTAAGTAGTTATTAAAAAAAAAACTAGGTACTGCTCACATGTAATACCCATCACTTTTGTAGCTACTCATGTCATATGTTCCAACTGAAAATAGCTTCAATACGTATAAGTTTTGCCATCTTTCAGAGAATACTTGGGAGTTTTATAATGACAACATATTTGGTTCATCAACCCTCATTAATTCAAGTTCTGTTATGTAACTTTCCTTATTGTGAATCTATCACATTACACATAGTTATAAACATTTTAATGTACTAAAATGCTATAAGTGTAGAATTTGGATAAATCTCATGTGCTATATCTTGCTGTCTGTGATCACTTAGCAATATCTTACATATATTGTTAGCACATCTCATTATGAGTTGGAATTGTATACCCATTACTTAAAGTTGCAAGCTCTGCCAAGCTTAGTGATAAGGTTAGTCACTCTGCAAACCTTGCATTGCCATTGCAATATAATTTGCATGACCAAAATAAGGCTTTGGTTGTATATGGGTTATTCGATAAAGAGAGGGAGTTGTTTATTCTCATAATTTTATGTGCAAAATTTTAATATTAATTTATATTGGTGATTCGATGTGTAATGTATATGTGATACAAGTTTTGTTGACAAGGTGCCATTATTACATAAGCAGCATTTATTGAAATTGAAACATTCAGAGTAAATGTGAGGGAACAATACCATGAGATGAGCAAACTTCTGCATGAAATTCATTGGATCAAATTATCAGCCAAGATCAATGTGATGCTACAAGAGGCCAGTGGAAAGTCTGTTTTTTCCTATAGTACAGCTAGAAGTTGGATGTTTAAAGAGGAGATAGAATTAATTTCAAAGGAAGGTGAGCCTGCAGTTCGACTCACTGATCTTTTATTAGTAAACATTAACGATGCTGTTGCCATTGTGAGATAAGATTGTTGAATAACTTTAAAAGCATCATGAGAAATACTGAAAATTAATTGGTTGCCACTCACACATTAGTTTCAGAGGAACAGGAGATTCACATCCAGGTTTTTCCCCCAAAAATGAAGTTTGTTCCTCACCCTCTCTATAGTCCAGACCTAGCCTCATGTGACATTTTCCTGTTCCCTAACGCCTTCATAGAAGGCATCTTTTTGGTCATCATAAGTATTGGTGAGCAAACTGAACATATTTAGAACCGAACACTTGAAATAACTGCTGCTGATACAAGAATGGAGTCACATTAGTGAAACTCGTCCAACACATATATTACATATTGAGAGAATCATTTATCATAAAATTAAAATTTTACATACAAATTTATGAATAATCTATTTTAAACAGCCCTCATAATATGTGTACTGAAAAGTATTAAATAATCATATAGTGTACTCCATTTTGTTTACGAAAATACATTTACTAATACAGTGGAACCTAGTTATATTTTACAAGAGGACATAGAAAGTAAACTTATTAACCAGGAAAGTAAATATAGGAATTCTAGTAATTGTAAAAGGAAAAAAGTCGTCTTAATATGTAACAACTCTTTTCCAAAGTTCTCATACTTCTCTTTTCCTTTACTCTTTTCACACATAAATTTAACAAACGATTACCAAATTTCCAGACCAATGAAAATAACTAGGTGTCTTACATTGCTTTCTTCAGATGTAAGTAATTTCATCAAAACAAAGTCACTGCACTTTGATTCTTTTATTAAAATTTTGAGCTTAGTTATTTAGCCTTTCAGTAGAAATATATATAACTGTAGGCCTAAATATGTTAATTGATTGATTTGAAATTGTTTCAAAAATTTATGCAACATTATTTTCATAAAATAACAGATGTAGATTCATTTGACACTGTTAGATTGATTGATATATCGATTAATAATGCAGTCTTTTGAGACGCTTGCAAGAAGACCTTATATTTTTTTAGTTTTAAGTCATACAAAAAAACTTGTACCAGGTACTCTGCTTTTTATTTCGTCTCCTGGTGTCTAATATTTTTGCCTCATTTCACGTGGGTATTCAGAGCGTCAACTGCTCCCACACACTCGTCAAGTAATGGCATACATACTCTATAGCTTTCTCCATTTTAACCAGAGTTGGAACTGTAACAGACTGTTCCTTGCTCTGCATCATCTTTAACGATCATGTCTCTTTCCTCCAACTACTGCTTGTAAATCTCATCAATCAACATAGTCTGGCAATATTATCATTGCATTCGAAATTACTCATCAAAACTGATCTCTCCAACAATCTGATGCTACTCCTATGTACATTTGATGAAGTGAATGGGGTGCATAACATTTATCTTCAAATCAGATGTTTGTCGGGTGACCAATCTATTTTGTATGAACAACTTTACTATATTTTCTTTTGAAACATTGGATGATTCCTTGGTCAAGGGGGGCTGAAGGTGGACTCACCTCGTGTTAGCTGGGAAGAGTTCTACCTGGATGTTTCTGAAGTAACTGGATCAGTGGGATGTGCAGCACATTGGTCGACCAAAAGTCAAATTTGTAATTTTTTTCCCCTAGTTTGGCATCTAAACCACACAGTAAGGTTTTAAAAATATTTGTTGTCATCCATGCTGCAGGGTACGTGGTATATTGACAGAGAAAGGTTTCTAATGTTCTTGGAACGCCTCGGCTGTTTAGATTTTCCTATAACAAGTGGTATCTACTTGTCAGATCCACTCTCATTGCAACACAACAGAACTGTCAGTCTCTCCTTATTTAATTTTTCTCCTTTCTAAGTATATTTTCCATCAGGTAATTTATTGAAAAATAAACCAGTCTCATCTGCATTGTAAAAATCATTGGTGGTGTAGCCTTCAAGCAACAAGGTTAGTGTTGTCTTCTTCCAGGTTTCTACCATATCAAGGTTAACACTAGCTGATTCACCTCACACACACACATAAACTAATCCATGTCTGTTTTTGAAATCATTGATCCAACCGTTGGAGGCATGGAAGTTTTCAATACCTATGATGATGGAACCATCAAATGGCATGTTTCAACTTCAACCATTTAAGAACAAATCTTCTCTTCTGGATGTTTCCCATGATGAATGCACTTTTGCGTTTTGTAACATTGACCACATTAGATTTTTTTGCAATAAGGGACAAATGTGGCTAAAGTGGACAGAAGAATATTTAATCTTCTCGCTAATTCTACATGCTTTAAGTGTGGATTTTTGTCGACTTCTTCGAGAATTTTATCTTTTTTCTAATTTTGTAATCTAATTCACAACTTATTTATTTTCCATGTCAAATGGAATTTAATTGTCCTACCAGTGACAACATGTCTAATAAAAACTACTGCTTGCTCAAAAAACGACTCCGCTAATCACCCACACATTGTTTTATGTGATGTTACAATAATAGAGAAATGAATATGAATGAAAGTTAAAGTGAAGGGGTGATATTTAGTAATTAAACTTGTGAGTTTCAGTATTTTACACTACTTTTCAGCTACTAAAAAGGGATTTGTGGGTTGTGTCATGCCAAAGTTATTTAATGCATTAACCAGGAAAGCACTGCTATTTAAAACTTACGAACCAAACAACTATTACCTGTATTATGTCCTGATGGTACAAGGACTGAGAAAAATCTCCTAAACGTGCTTGGGAGGAATGTCCTAATCAGGTTCCACAGTATTTGTCACTGGCACATTTCTGCAACCTTTACTACATGAACCATGTTCAACCATGAGCCAATCAAGTCACTAGTGATGACAGTGCTGCATCTCTCTTCCTGCCATGCACAAAAATTATTCATTTTTTACTAGAGTTTTGTAACATAATAACAAAATACCTAAGCAGTAGTGGATGTAGCATGGTGGATGCTAAATTTCCTTGCATAACATTTCAGAAAAATGTCACATATAATAAATTGTGCCAAAACAAAATTAAGGTCTATTAGTGTCTTATGAGAAATGCTACATAATTAAATAAAGATACTGTCATAATTTTTATAAACGCCCTACGTTATTCAGACGCTAATGTTTGGACTCTGGGATTAGCATTGTAAATATTCTATTCAGAAGACCATTGCAAGAGCTTTTATTTAAAGAAGAGTATTTTTTTAAACCAGATGATTCCTATTCTAAAAATATTATATTTTGCTACATTCTGGTATATACATTCCTGCAGCTATTTTTGATTTGTACAGGTTGTCAGTAATCGTAATTGCTCCAAGCTGATAGACGGCTGAAACAATCTATACAAATTGGTGTAGCTTTGTGAATGCAGGGTATACGTACTGCCAGTTTTTGTGGCCTTATGTAAATGTTGCATTGTTTTGGTTATTAGTCACAGGTCATACTTGGGTTTTACATGGATTTGAATTAATGCCAAATGACTTAAATGGTTTCTCAAAGATGGCTTGAGCAGCATATATGCTATTAAAATGTATTTTTGCATAAAATTTAGGTGCCTCCTCCAGGAGCCCCCTATCCATCAGATCCTGAGGAGAAGGAAGAATTTGATAAGGTAAATGTCTTTCTCTTGTACTTTGTTTAGGGAAAAGTGATTGATATTGCTGAGATGAAATTTTGTTTGCGGGACATTGTAATTAATGTTTTTTCATGACTTAATAGCTCTGAATCTTTTATTCAACCTTGGTCTCTTGTTTTTTTTTAAATATAGTAGCATGACAGTAATGATCACAATGGGATAGGAAATAAAATTTTAATATATTTTGCTGTATTCCCACAAACTACTTAAATAACACTCATTATTAGCTTCTGTACCTTCCTTTTCCCTGAATTCATTAAATGGTTTTTAGCTTTACTGTCAATGTTTCTTTTTTTTAAATGTACCCAACTCGTAAACTTTGACAGGAATTGTCACCATGTTCATATCAGCCTAATTATTGTAAATTACATAGGCAGGTGACAAAATTTCACTATCTTGCATGTCTCCAAACTCTCTTTTCATAAAAAATAAGTTTTTTGATCAACTATGTGGGACCCTGAATATAAGAATGTAAACTTCCACTATATTAAATTCTGCATCACATCGTTTGCTACACAGTGATCTCATGTAGATGTGATTTCCAACATGTGTCCTTCATATATTATTGAAATTTTATGCATGCATTATCGTAAAATAATCTCAAGACAATTGCCATGATCACATTAACAGTATCTAAAAGAAGCCCATGTTCCAAAAGTTAGGATTTTCTTTAGGTTTTTTCTTTTTCTCATATGATGATGGAATGAATGATTGTTTAGCAAGAGCACCCTATAGGGCATGTGTTTTTGTCATGAAAAATTATGAAACAAAAAATTACATAGTCTTTAACATTCTAAATGACTGGAAATATGACCATGTCCTTTTTTTTGATTGGCGGGTGTGCTGCCTTCCTTCCATTGTGGCAGATTTTATCCATGGCTGTAGTGAAAGTGGTTATACCTACTGAAAGGTAAGGGACAGAGAGGCTCTAAGAAAGAAAGCTTGTAGAGTTCATCTGTGGTAAGGTAGCGATAATTATTTCTCCATTTTTATGCTGACTTGGGATGTAATTGCAGCACGTAAAGGAGCTATTTCAAAAGAGATACTTGACACACATTATATCTGGTTACAAATTTATCTCTTTAACACCAATGATTTCTCAATACATTACTGAATTTGATGAAAGTACTTTTGTAATGATGTAGACGAGCATATCAACTGGGCGTGTGTAAACTGGTTGTTTTTCATACCACATTCGTTGCAAGACCACACACAAGGTGCAGGAAAATGAACACTTTCATGCTCTCTCCATCAAAAAGAAGATGAATACTCTTAAATAAAACTTCCTGAGAATAGGATTGTTTGATGCATCAACTCCTGTGATTTCAAAAGATTTAAAAGTGACTTGGCAACCTGAAGTAAGCAAATAATTTGAACCATCCTGTAATTAATACACACCTTTGAGTATCAGTTCAAATAGATACACCATAGCATTCTATTTGTGTGAAGAACTTCAGTTCTCATGTTTTTTATCCCTAATGACATATCACAATTTGCTATTATTGATAATATAGCGTATGATATCATCTTATGCATTATTTCAATTTACAAAACAGCAAATGCTTGAAAGATTTTCATGCCAGGTGGTGAGGTTATTACTTAGTATTTTAATTGCATACTTTGCCCAGGAAATATGACTTTGGATTATCTCTTAATTGAAGCCTGTGTGTAATGCGAAAAAGGTTGAAATGATGAAAAGTAAACAGTAAGTATGAAAAAATAAATTACTGTTGCAGCACTGCCTTTAATGTTTTTTAAAAAATTACAAGTTTTTTAATCCTGATGTTTTTCTGGTTGATGTTTCATTAGTCAGGATAATTTTACATAAGCTTTGATTTGATCAGTATGTTCCCTCTATTAGTTTATAGACTTTTTTTACTACTGACTGCTGATGGAGTAATCACTTTCTTCTTTTAATATTGATAAATTTCCATCAGTTTTACAGATGCGTAAGTTTGTCTTCTATACAAACAAATTGCAGCATGAAGTTCATTAAAAGTTCATTTATCGTATGGTCTCCAAAATTCAATATCAGGAATTTTTTCCCAAAAACATGAAACAACTAAAACCACCACTGTTGGTATAATTAGACTAAAATACTGACATCTGCAAGGATGAAGGTAGAAATCAGTATTCAGTTCTCTCAAATCATGCCAATAGTTAAATTGTTAATATTCATCTCCTGGTTCATTTAATTAGTAATTATATATCAATTGATTTTCTACACTAACATTCAAGTATATTTCAAGAACTTTCACATTATCAATAGTATAATTGAAAAACCTTTGTTTTGCCAAGTAATAGTCTAGGCATTTAGTATTTTATTTAACAGTTAAAAGATTTATTAATTTTCTCACCACGGAAATAGCAGTTCATGCTCTGCTAGTGGACATGAGCTTCATATTATTATCAGTTTCTAATCCGATTTAATAAACGTGCAGGCTGATACCATGGGACGTGATTGATCTGTTTTGATTTGATGGTAGAAGGATTTGGAGAGTATCAGTTATTGGAAAACTTTGAAAGATGGAAATTTGTTGAAGTCCAACCATACTTGCTATCTAAATCACCTGTATTTAATATTAACAGAAGTAAAGTGTGCTGATTTTGTACCATTGAATTACATTAAGGGAGCTTTTTATGTTTTTAAATGTTGACTCAGAATGATTTATATACTAAGGTGGGTATGTGTTGTGCAATCAGAAATCAGAATGTGTATCCTTAAATTCATCACTTCCTGAAATTCCACATTTTTGTACTTAGTAGAAGCTCCAGGACTGCAAAATTTGGATAAATCTGGGTTATTTACTATTGGATTTAATACATACATTAAGCTGGTAATCTATAAAGAATAATGACTATACCTATATTTACACTCTTAGTTTTTATTCGTTACACTCACTTTTTGAACTAACCGAACTTTTGAAACCAGAACATTTTTGGGAAAGTGGATGATGATGATGAAAAAAGCAATGTAAGTGCTTAAAAATATGAGAGAGATGGGGAGAAACAGGTACCCTCTACAGGAAAGAAAAAGAATTATTGGAGTAAATAAAGAAATAATTGTTTCTGTTAATAGGAATAAGGAATGTAACCAAAGAGGATTCAGAATAGACTAGGAGCACTTGGATGATCTTAACAATAAGAAATAAAGTCATTGGACATTGAAGTTGAAAGGGAATATTGGTTAGATGAGATATGCATAGACCCAAATATTCAAGATGAAGAAGCATGATGGAAAAATAGTCTGTAAGAGTTAATAATATTCAGTTAAATATACTAAATTGTTTATGAAATTATGGGATATTTTATGGGCATATGTAATATACATTGGAGTCTAGCTGAAGGATTTGTTAGGTTTGCATGATCACTATGTGGGAAAAGTCATTGTGTGAAGACTACGTTTAATTTTACACATGGCCCAGATACTACATGGTCATTAAAATAAGAATGGAAAATATTTTAAATGAACCCTTCCTTTCTAGGGAAACAGTATATAATGGATAAGTAAGGATAAGTTTAGTAAAAGCTTTATAGGATTTAATGATTAAAAAACCTAGACACGGAAAAAAAAGAATGATTGTAGATTGGACACCTTGAAGGTATGATTGTGGTGAAGGACTGAAAAAATTAAATAGATGGAAAGGAAGACAAATGAAGAATTAGTCTTTAGACACAGTTCAGGAGGATAGGGAATGTTTAAAGTTAATGGGCTGTGTATTTGAAGGTAGGTGTTAGAAAAGTGAGACAGTGGGAGGAAAAAAAAGTGTATTAGATAGGGTGCAGAATTCCTGAAAGTTGGCCTAGCTGATTACCATGAATTTAAATTTAAACTATTGAGCATTCAGATAGCATAGCTCCTTGAAAGATAATTCCCATTAGTATTTAACAATTTTCATTAGAAGCATACTAATAACTTGCAATATACCTATGAATTATGTCTATACATTTATGTACTAAAAATTATTTTTTCATTCTAAAACCTGGAAAAGTTGAAAATATAGTAAATCCAATACTTTGCAACTTTGAGCAAAAATTGTAGCATTTAATAGTCATCATAGATACAATTTTTATATGTATTAGTACATATTGTCTATTTATACAAGAGTAAGAGAGTACACTAAAACTAAGATTTTGATGTTTTATCATTAATGATTTAAGCAGTGAAAACATCATTGGCTAAGAAATTATCTGCATCGATTAAACTGTAAAATGGCATGCAGCTCTTATTTCTATTATTTCTTAAATCAACCAAGGATTGTGTTTTGGTTTTTATCGATTAACATTTTAGCAACATTCCTTTAGCTTAATAATTGCTATTTTAATTAATGGAGTACATAATTCTTTGACCAACGATGATTTCATGGCCATATATATCGCATAGCCAAGCATGCAGTCTTTTGAGTCTGTTATTGGGACAAGTAGGAGATTTTAACTGAATGGAGTTCACCTATTCAAAACAAGCATAAATTCTGAACTCTTGAAGATAATGTTGCATCACTTGCCACTGTATAACTTAAGCTCTTAGCACTAATATCTGTTATTGTCAGATTATAATTTAAGAATCATATATACACATGTATTATTTTGTTTAGTCATTAACCATCAAATATACACTTAAAGGCATGTTACCACTACATATTATTACCTTCTTTTACAAGAGAATGTGTTGAATCATTTAGGGAATCAAATTAAAGGGAATTCATGCATAACAATGCGAATACAAAAAACATTAGTAATTCTGTCATGGCATCTCTTTTTAAACATTTTGGGTCTCTTTTAATTCAGAATCCGTCAATATTACAATTGGAGAGATTTTAATGACCACAAATATGTATAATTAACTAATTTAAATGAATTTATTGCTCAAATTATTCTCTTAGATTAAACATTTTAGTTTTAGCTAGAATGTAGTTTTCACTTAATAGTGCCAACCTTCTCTCTCCTTAAACAGATGACATATTAAAAATTGGTCTAGTACAGAAGTTGTAACTTTTTTCTATTTCAAGTGTCCTAATGGAACAAATAAATCCACATACAACTTTGCTAGGCTTTCTTTGGGAAAAGACTCATTCATTAAATAGAAATTGATTTACCATTCACTTCACCCTGATATTATGAGAACTACCTGTCACCAAACATTCCATTGCCAACAGGAATTTGTGACCAGTGATTATCTAAATTACTCCTCATAATGGAGTTGTGATCAAAAATAAACTGACCAAAAGGGGGTGGGACATAGAGGCATGTCATTACTTAGGAATAAGAAATTTTTGTGTCGTTACACAAATTATGGTACCAGTGTACATCTCTGATGTATTCAGAGGTGACCCATTGTCAGTTATGGTAAATGTGAGAGAATGTTGGATGGAATTAAGAGGAAAACAGGGATGAGGGGCAGTTGGGCATATGTGGCTCCACTTTGTACATTTCAGGAACCTGCTTTGTCTCATCCATCGGATGATAGAGTTTGTTGTCCGGGAAGGGCCATTGTTTGAAGCTATGATTATGAATCGAGAATTGAACAACCCAATGTTCAGGTAAGATCACTAGGCTAATTTAGTGACAGTTCACATTAGGAATGTTTCAGAACCTGAATTTAATTTCTTAAATCTAATATTTTTTTTAGTTTCATTCAATTCATGTAGAATAATTTTCACATGACATAGCTTTACTTGTCATTTGTCAGGAACTCTATTCCTTAGCATTAAACTTCCATCAGCACTTAGTAAAACATCAAAAGAAATATCTGTTTAATTATGATTATTTTCAGGTTCCTATTTGAAAATCAAAGCCCAGCTCATGTATATTATAGATGGAAGTTATATTCTATACTACAAGGAGACCTGCAAATTCGCTGGAGGACAGAAGAATTTAGAATGTTCAAAGGTAACTCATAAGTGTTCTGAATTTTTCTCACAATCATACTGTTAATTCCTTTTCTATCATAATAAAAGTTAAATACCTTCATGATGAGTTTTTATTTCATCTTTGTTGGAATCATTTTCAGATTTCTATGTACAATCATATAATGTCAAATATTTGCTTACACCTGTACATATATTTCTTCATGTTAAATATTAAAGAAAAGATTAAATTAACTGCAGCAGAAGTTTTTGCAAAAAGGATAAAAAGACTGATGTTTATGGATAGAAAAACCAGTTACATGTAAATTGTCTCATCAATTCACATAGTATTAATGTATATTATTCATTTTACAATTTTTTTGTTGAAATTCATCTTAGCAGTAAATATTACAAGGAAGAGAATTATTGTCTTAGAGTTTTAAAACTTCTATTGAGTGTTATTCATATTTTATACTGGCAAATGGGGAAATAAGTTAAAGAAACAGCTTCTATATGGTATATTTGCTTCTTTGTTTAAATGCAATCAGAGTAAATCAATTTCCTTTATATATGTTGGTGAATCTAAGTCCTGCAGTCCACTGTAATTTTATATAGTCTATTGATGATGTGCTTAGCTGATGAAAATGGTTTGTCTATCTACAGGAGGATCTATTTGGAAGCCTCCACCAATGAATCCATACACACAAGGAATGCCAGAGGAGTTAATTGAAGGAGAGGAGAAAGAACCGAAAAAAGGGTCACTTTCAAATGCGTATGTGGTTAAGTTTTAATATTTTTGACAACACTTTCATTTTGGTAGTAAGGAAAAAAGGTATGACTCAGTAGTAAAGGTTTGTTATGATAATCATCTCAATGGAACCAGTATTTCGTTTATTCATTTAT
This sequence comes from Rhinocypha anisoptera, assembly GCA_011762765.2. Classification (NCBI taxonomy): domain Eukaryota; kingdom Metazoa; phylum Arthropoda; class Insecta; order Odonata; family Chlorocyphidae; genus Rhinocypha; species Rhinocypha anisoptera. The sequence goes on along the minus strand of WURS02000011.1, from coordinate 2,240,813 downwards.
TCATGCTCTGGCGAGATTTATTTCCCAGACATTGAGAACAACCTTGGTTCTTCTACCTGCATTTCCATTGCCCCACTATTCAATAGTTAAGAGATTGTTACATTTAAGGGTGGCCCCTCTCATCATGTTAAGACTTAAACATTTTTTAATCAATGCATCTAAAAATATTAGCAATGGTATTATATGAGATATTGTTACTGACATTTTATACCATGGAAGTTTTCATTTTTCCTATATAAACATTAGATGAGATGGTATATGGCATAAGTAGGTCTTTTGTTTGTCTGACATATAATATCACCTCATTAAAGTTTTTAATGACTAGTAAAAGACTACATTCTAAACATATTATTTTTTATCGGTCATACAAAACTTCTTATTGATATGACTCAAATTTTAGTGTGTAGTATTGTCTCCTTCAAATAAGAATTCCTGAAAAATCCAATTCATTTAACTAAAGATTTTTTTTGCACTCCACAGACAAAGGGATCGACTAGAGGATTTGCTACGTAACATTTCCCCAGAGAGAAATAAGATTGGGGAAGCAATGGTTTTCTGTATGGAGCACAGCGAAGCTGCAGAAGAAATCTGTGAGTGCATTACAGAAGCCCTCTCCATAGTCACCACACCCATCCATAAAAAGGTAAATTTTGATGAATATCAACTTAGGTGTTAAATAGCTACTCAAGAGTCATTTCTTATCTGCCCATATAATTGTCATAGCATATGAAATATTCATCCTATAATATACCATAATCCAAATGTTTTGCAGGCAGAGTCAACATCCCCTTCCATCCACTCTCCTCCATAACCCTACTTTACTGTTTGAGCTTAATATCCATTTACTCTATCTGAAATTCTAAACTTTTTGTACTCTGATGAGTCTGGTACAGCATTGTTTTGTGATTTCAGTGAATTTCCTGAGCTGGTGTTTGTGAAGTGTTTTCCTCCAAAGATGTTTCCATTATTTTGGTTTCACCTTGAATGAGGAAAAATTAAATATTAGATATATAATTGTATTACAATATAACTTAAATGCAAGGATTTCTTAAAATTTTCAAGATTTTTTCAATTTAATTAAATATAAATATAAGTTTAAATTATTCACTGGTAGACTTTTATACTCAGCATTTATTCCTATCATATAAAAACAGAACAGTTAAAAAGGTAAGGAATCTGAATCAGTTGTTTTGCAACTTATGACATGCTTTTGCATACATTTGGTATGATATTCACAATTTTCACTAAATCCAAAGTGACTGTTGGTACTGAAAGGATTGCAAAAATGCCAGAAAATTCAAGTTTTTATCTATTTCACTTTCAATGACACGATGAAATTGAATCATATTTTTAATGAATATTTACAAAAATGCAAGTAACTCACCAAATACGACTATTTAATCTCCAATTTAGGATAATTTTATGCAGTAATTTTAGGAGTAAGTGACAATAGAGTGGGACCTGTTCCTCTCTATACTTTGCTGGGGATTTACATTTGCATTAATTTTGACCATTTATCATTTCCAGATTGCAAGATTATACCTAATATCAGACATATTGCACAATTGTGGAGTCAAGATAACAAATGCTTCTTATTATAGACGAGGGTATGTATGTTACACATGATGGATGCTATTTTTCCATTGCTATGTTAGTAAGAATGAAATCCTCTTAAGATCCTATTTAACCAGTAAATGGTATTCTCTCTAATCTATTATACATTTTTCAAAATAATTTCAAGGATAATATTAAATATGAATAAATTACTTTTTTCCCATACGTAACTTTTTTTTACTGACTTGAATGATAGACAGGTGCCAATAGTTACTAGTGCATAATAAATAATGTCCTCATAACTTGAAAGGCATCATTTTCCCCCTAGTTCCAGAATTACGCATCTCGTGTTGATTAATATAGATATACAGTAGAAGTCCACTATAGCGAGTATGGATTATAATGAGAGTATGGCTATAGCGAGTGATCTTTTTGCTTTGGTTGGTCCACATGTTAAAACATAGGGAGTTCCTCCGGTTATTGCGAGTGGTCATGCCTGTACTATCGCTATAGCGAGTAGGTTATGCCGTGGTTGCCAGTCGGGTTGCACAAATCACAGGCTTCAACCACTCCTTACGCTGTCATACCTCGCGAATCTACAATGTAATGAAGACTTCACGAGAGACTTTGTGGTGATTTTATGAGAGAAGACTTTGTGGTTTGATGCCACAGACTTTCATGGGGAGTGACTGAACAACTTATCTTGGAATCTGTGCACCAGTCTGTCATTTCCTGATGCTATTTCGTCCTTCTAGCCGACCGGAATAAAAGAACGTGGAGCTGTGAGCTAGACTTGTAGACAATACAGGAAAAGCCCATTTATCTGTGTTGACCTTAGCAGGATGGTCAATCTCTTGACCCTCCTCTTATTTATGGAATCGTAATTGTTAACCACAGGCCATACCGTATTTATAATTGTTCACGAAACCTAGCCAAAAATAATACCGATGCATGATGTAAATTAGTTACGAGTTCATGACTTTTGGTGACAATATTTTCAAATCTTTTTAATTAAAACATCTATTTTCAATGCATTTGTGGATGGATTGATACAACTATTTCATGGCTCATTTTCGCCCACTTTTGGTGCCGTTATAAATACTGAAAGAGGTGAAATGAAATGACCATCAGTTGTAATGAGTGTGCGTTACAACGAGAGATTTTTCATCATTTATCAGTTCTCGTTATGGTGGACTTCTACTGTATGTACATATATGGATTGAATCTGTTTATATTTATGGTTACCTTCTAGTAGAAGCCTAATTGTCATTCTTATGTTATATTTAGCAATTAAAATTGTAGTGTATTCATATCAATTTTAATCAAAAAATTTATAGCAGTTAATCTTAATGAAGTCATATATAAAGTATTATAGTGTCAATTTTGTTTGACATTTGCATAAATTGAAGTACTTTTTGTGTGCATGGATTTAATGCCATAGTTGAGATTATAACTGTTACGCTTTTATATAAATTGTTTTTACAGTTTTTCACTGTTCTGCCAGGATTTTTGGTTTTAATGTTGGATAAGGTTATTCCTCTTTGACTGTTAATTTGTGATATAAGAATACAATTTATCTTTTTTATCAGGTTTGAATCTAAGCTTCCTATCATATTTCGAAATGCTCATGAAGCACACAGAGCTTTAGACTCACGATTAAAAGCAGAAGGATTTAGAATGAGAGTTGCTCAGTTATTTAGAGCTTGGGAAGAATGGGCTATATATCCCAAAGATTACCTAATACGTTTGCAAAATGCTTTCCTGGGACTCATTAATCCGGTAAGATTTATGTTGTAGTCATTCTTTTACTGCTGAAACAGACACTGTTTTCCTCAAACATTGTTTCTCTTATTCTTTTGATTTTTTATTTTATTTCATCTGGTGAGATGTTTTAGCATTTATTTTTTACTTTTTAGAATTCCTTTTAAAAGTTTTTATAGTATTTATGTAATTTTTAAAAATTCTCTTTTCTTTTACTTTATTCCATTACATTCTGTAGTCAATTTGTCATCTAATATTAATGCAGTCATTGGTTCGTTTCAGATGAAGCGTATAATCTTCTAGTTTTATTCATTCCTTGAATATTCCCAAAATTAGACTGAAATTGTACAAAATATATGAAAACCATATTTGTTGCTTATGTTTTATATGCATGGCAAAATATAACTGGTTACAATGTGTCATCTCAGCTTTTGATTACTGTGTACTTATGCATATTTTTTATTGTGTACCAATTTTTGGTCAAAAACTCATTTTCACTCACAGGCCACTCAAACCAATCACAAGTAATACTTTTGATGGTTTAAAATCAAAGCTCCAAAACTTATAGTGCCTAAATACTATGTTAATATAAGAACAAGTGAGGTTAGCCAACTGAAATAATAGAAATCATACAATATGATTAATATAGAGACTTTTTGTGGTCATAATACTACTGTGATGAAGAGATAGTATAAATACTTAGCAGTTCCACAGTGTAAATACTATTTATCACATATACTGTGGAACTGGTAAGTACCATATTTACTTGATTATAAGACAACTCGAATATAAGATGCCCCTTTTTTCTCTTTTTCTGAGGCTAAATTTGGAGAAAAAAATCCTAGTTTTACTTTATGGTAAAATGATGTTACAAAAATGTATAATAAATGTTTAATTACCTTTTGTACCCAATTAAAGCAGAATCTTGATTTTACACAACACATAGGGACCTGAATTGTCAGTGTTTTACAAAATCAAATTATGTAAAATCATCGAGATAATGGCTAATTTTGATGCATCATAATAAAATACTGTACATACCTATTGTCACAAAAAGTGATGTATATATTTTCGTTTTTTATATTTTATTTATGCAAATGTTCAATATTTGCAAATAAAACTTTTATAAAAATTATAACAAGCTTGGACTCAATCGGCAAAGTACATATTATCATTACTTTGTAATTATGTATCTGGCAAACCCCCACACCCAGGGTCACTTTTTTTTCTCATTATCATGTTTCTGTCACTAAAATATTTTTATGCATTCTAAAATGCTTGCGACAAGATGGTTACATGAGTAAATAGAAATATCTTAAATTTGAACATAACATTTTTTTGCATGGAATAGTGCCTGTCTGGTGAGAAAGTTGTCAATTCTTCCATGTTGATGAGGAAGATTCGCTTTTTTTTCGTAAAATTTCCTATTTTAAAGTGCGTTCCTAGTATGCAAGGACATATTTTGCAATCATAACACTCAAAATCGTCATTTGTTTTTTATTGCACTGTATTCTCAAGCGCCTTATTAATGGTCGGTTCTTCAATATATTTCCTTTAATTTTTGACTAACCTAAATCGTGTATTAAATTCCGTTGAACAACCTGTGCCGGCGTGACAACACCACCTGCGGAAGATCCAAAAGACAGCTTGTCACTCGGAGCAGCTTACAAGATTCCTACCCTCACAGCTGTCGCTCCTATGCTTCCTATATTTAAGATCAGAGGCTTCTCTGTGAGAAGTAATTGTGGCATAATATTTATCCTAAACAAGTACATGCCTGTAAACCCACGACTGAATAATTAGATTTTACTGAAATTTCATTAACTTCTTGTCATTTTGTTCCATAAAATCAAATTAATATTTCCGCTGGGAAACTAAAACAGCCTTATGTAAAATCGTTACATCAAATTCACATAATTTTAAAAAGTGACATCATAAGAATACATAAAAGATCATCTGGGTCCGCATCACTGCAAGTGTAAAATCGAATTTTTTGTTAAATCGGTATAAGTAAAATCATGAATCTACTGTATAACTCGAATATAAGCTGACCCCACATTTATCTGAGGGTAAATTTGGAAGAAAAAACTCATCTTATATTCAAGTAATTTGGTATTTCTTCTATCTCCTTATCATAATAGAATTTGACAGTCATTGCCTTAACTGTCTCTCATATCATAATAATGTTATGTTAATATAAGGTCTTCTTACATTCATTCATTGATGCCTTTATTTCAGTTAATATCTTTCTCACAATATATAACTGCCTATGAGTAACAATAAATTACTAAAATTATGATTTATGTCACTAATTTATGGAAATTCAATAAGTAGAGAATGAAAAACTTCCAGTATAGTCTTTGTAATTAATAACCCACTGAGGGCTTTGCATTGAAATAATCATGCCACTTAGTTACTCTGTTAAGGTTCATGTCTTCCATCAACTAAAAACAAATTGCAAGCCATTAATTTCAATATTTTAAAGTAACAGTGTTCAAAGTTTAGTTCAGTATTAACATTCTGCCACGAGAAATGGAAAATAAAATTAATTTAATGCACATTGATAATTTGATGAAAGATATCAGATGAAAAATGTCAACTGACAGAAAGCTAGGATTCCCAAGCTTAGAATACTAGGGTCAAACTAGACATGTGAGTTATGATGATAATCAACTTTTTTATGTGAGATATTGGGTGTCAAACTACACAAGTTAATAATTCAGTTCTCACGATTTTCTGTGTGTTATAATTTGGTATGCATTTAATTATGGATGTAATTGTAGTGGAAACATTCTGTTGCATACTTTTAAAACAAAGGGATCTTGGTTTATTATGCTGTTTTCATAATTTTTTCCTAGAGACATCTTTATTATTATGTACATGTACTAGTTTCATGCCAAGTGTAAAATTATCCTGCAGTGTGTCAATGACAAGTATGGAGAGGAAGGGGAGGAAGAAGGTGGAGTGGAGAGCAGAGACGGAGAGAAGAGCAGCGATGGCATAAGAGGCGGGGATGAGGATGGGCACGCAGAGGAGGAGGAGGAGGAAGACGATGAGCTGGATGGGATTCCTCTGGAGGGAGCAGAGGGAAGCGCCATGGATGAGGATCTTGATGGCATCCCCTTGGATGGAGCTGCCCTTCTCAAGGGTGCCGCAGCCATGATGACAAAGAAAAAACGCCGGCAGCCCAGGCCAGTTCGTGGAAACGATGATGATGACATGGGCAAACATGGCATGGACGATGACCTGGATGGCATACCAAGTAAGCATTCATTCTGATTCATTGGTTTCCAGTTCAGGATTTAACTCGCTCAGATTTATACTTTTTTTTTAATGTGTGTAATGACTCAGCATGGAAGACGGAGACAGGAGTAAAAATTAGTGGGAAACTCATTAAATAAGTTAGACTGGTCAATGACCAAGCCCTAGTTAGCAATTCAGCCTTAGTACTGCAGACCTTGTTGAGTGCTTTGCAGAACGAGAGGTTTAAGACAAAAATTAATTGTAAAAAAACAAAAGTAATGAGACTCTCAAGAAGTAAGAAGGCTAAGTATAATATCGTGCTAGAAGGGCATATATTGGAACAGATGGAAAAATTTACTTATTTGGGAAGCTTCTTAGAGGGAAATGGATGTAGTGGCTGGGATATTAGATGAAGAATGAATGAATGCAATTAGCATTAGCACAAAAGGCCTTTGAAGAAAGGAGGGAGTCGATGGGAGGAAAGTGTTGGAAAAAAACAGTGAAAACTATAATATGGGTCATAGCATTATATGAATCTGAAACCTGGTCCATGAGAAATAATGATGAGCATAGATTGGAGGCTTTTGAGATGTGGGTTTGGCGAAGGTTAGGTGGATGGAGAGGAAAACTAATGAAGAAGTCCTAAGAATGGTAGGGGAGGATAAATGGTTTCTGCAGGAAAGGTGGTTGAAAGGGTGCTCAGAGGTAATGGGTTGTTGGGCATTGTAATGGGGGTAAGCAAGGAAGGAGGAGGAGGAGGAGAATGAGGATTTTGGATAGAATGATAAGTGGTAGGAAGCATGCAGATTTGAAAAGGGATTAAGTTGTGATATATCAAGGCAAATCTATCCTGAAAATCATCAAATCTCAAGATATAACCAGTAGATTACCCTCATGACTAATTTAGGGATATTTACAAGTTTTACAATCTTTCATCTAGCAAATGTCAAGTTTAATAATCTTTTTCACAAACAACAGAGTTGTAGGAGAATGTCAGTATTATCATCTTCTATTGTTGCTATGGCTCTCTGCTGGTTTCTGATTTTTCAATAGACTTTTTACTATTTTCTTCGCTCTCTTGCTGACTCCATCCTATCAGTGATGTCCCTTTTTCTTACATTTGTACCCTTACCTTATACATTTTACCTCATCAATCTCTTACTCCTTGAGGGTTTACTTTGTGATATTCAGTCAAAACTTTTTCTCAGCTCTATATCAAAGATACCAAAATACCTAAACAAAATTTTTTTATGACCATGAACCTTATCTATTTTCTCACTATTAACTAGTTAATTTTAATTTTTTGTTTGTATTTTTCTTTATCTTTTTGGGATAAGGATTGTGTAATTCACTGTAGGTAACAAGATTTTCCAAGTTCATCAATTAGTGTGACCATGGTGGAATGATAAGTTAACATTACTTTGTATCTAACCTTAAACTTATGTATAACTAAGGTCACACATATATGGGTAATAGAGGTAAAATCATGGTTTGTTAGTCCAGGGAATATGACGGGATGTCTGATGTCACCTGAGCTTTTTGTACTTTATGGTTAAACAACTGTGGCTCAGCTTAGTATTCACAGGGAATAATTAGGAAATCATGGGAATGACATTAAATTGATGTATTTCATTTGATAGTCATTGTTCAAGTTTCACTATGACAGTATATTTCACTTGAGATGACCATGAACTTATAATATTTTTTGTGAAAACTTCTCAGGCTTTGTACCATTGACAGGTTTTTCAAAACGTCTTTCGATGTTTCAATGGGTGACTCACCCATCATTCTCAGGGATCCAATTATCCAAATGGCAATCTGTTAGAATATGGCCAATAATATACAGTGTTTTGCCAGGAGTAAGAATATTGTTGTTCAATGTGCATCCTAATTGGCTGGTCTTTCATCTTAATTTTTATGAAGGTATCACAGATTTTGCTGAGGTTTTAACCAACTCCGCCAAAACGTTATCAACAGGGGCACCTTATTGGGCCACACTTTTGGGCCAAAATAAATAAGGGTTAAAGTACACACAAGTAAAATATTTGAGGATTTATTATCTTTATGCTTAGTTAAAAATCTTACTTTTTAAATTGAAAATTATGTATGGTGTCATCAAAGTATGAAATTTTGAACATGATATTTATACCTCATGGGAATAGAAATCTTGTGTTGATTTGTATATGAAATATACTAAATTCTAGGGATGGGTGAATCCAGGTTCTTTTCAAGTACAGAATCATATCCTAGATATCATTTTGAACCCTTGAATTCATTTCCGATATACATTTCATTTATTTCCTGTTACAGATTTATCTGATTTATAGAACAAATAAAATGTTACAACTTAAAAAATAGGGGTGTTTTCAAATTTGCTTAACCCCC
>WURS02000011.1:2204642-2231770 GCA_011762765.2 Rhinocypha anisoptera | reverse complement strand
TGCCGGGGGGGGGGGCGGGGGGTGGGGGGGGGGGGGGGGGGGGCGGGGGGGGGGTAAAGACAGCGGTGGGTCATCAGGGGGGGGGGGTGGGGTGTTTGAAGATAGGTTTATGAAACCACGGGGAGGCAGTGGTGTCTGTCAATGTCCGATTCTGTCAATGTCATCCGGACGCCCTCATCGTCCCAGCGGTAATCCAAGCTAAATAAACGCCCGGACAAGGAGTCGCTCACCGTTTTGTGCCGAAAAAGAAGATTTGAAAATCCGGGAAGTGATTCCTCTCTCCCCCACGGCACGGTGGGGAAAACCCAAACCGAGGCCAGACGTGACCCCCTCCCCTCCCGCCACCTTGGCGAATCAGTGGAGGGGAAGGAAAAGTTGTGGGTGGGGGGGGGAAGATGGAGGAGGTGGAGAGGAGGGAAGGGCGGCGTGTGAGGATAAACCTGTTCCTAACGAGAGAGGAGGAGAGGGAGGGAGGGAGGGAGGGAGAAAGGTAATATCCGTTTCTCACTCGGGGGCAAAGCGAGTGCGTCTACGTATTTGGCCACGAACCGTGAATTAAATGAGTCGAACGTGAGAACGACTCGCGGATCAAACACGGACGAGTCGTTCCAAAAACTCGTTGGGATCGCGGCCTCACCGTTCCTTTTGGTGCGGAGTGGACAGGATGATTGAACGCGGGGGGACGGGATCTCCAAGGAAACCTTCGTCAAAGGAGCGAGGCGCGAAGAAATGTGAGGCGGAATACTCGTCAAAAATATCGACCGAAGGGAGTGTCTAAGGAGGTAACGAAGGGGTCAGTGCGTTAATATATCTGTTGTTAATTCACACATCAGGGTAGGAAGGCCAGTTCCTTTCCATGTTTTCCCAATTTTTTCTTCTTCTTTTTTTAAGGAAGGGTGCAATTTTCCCCAGGATCGCGAACGGGCAAATTGAGAGAATAATTTAGACGTGCCTCGATTTTTTTTAATATTCGGGTGGTAATGGTCGAATGCGATCTCAGTTAAAATGGAATTTTCCGATGCTCTCGGCTTCTTATTTTATCGGGTGCCGCGTCCGCGTTTGTTGGCTTACGGTGACGGCATTTTCGCTAGCCATCATGCTGGCGTCTTAAGGTCGAAGTCTTTTTGGTGAAACTGTTGTCGCCCTACGCTAACAAACGTGGACGCAGCACCCCAAAATGCCGATAACATCTGAACAAGGCCGCGGAAACCTTTGCACTAATGGATTTGTCTAATTCTGAGTTTCTTCAATAAGTTTCAAGTTTGAGCCGTTTATATCTGTATTCTTTATTTCCCCCCCCCCCCCGGGGGGCCTCAAATTTGTAGGATTCGATTTATTTCTGAATTTCGACTCGATTCTTTCCGTCTTTCAAGAAGGAATGAATTTGAATTGCATCGAAGTCAACATTATCGGGGTTCATGAGGCATGCCAAAAATATTAGTTTCCCGAATGACGCGGGAGTCTGCAAATTCTCTTTTTTCGGTTCACCCGATGTGACATATGAGTTCGTTTCGGCGTCACTCGGATTTGGAAAGATTGTCGGGGTTCTCGGCAAGGGTGCACCGCTCTGCATTGCCGCCGACGTTTCGACGGGCGAGAGTCGTCCACCGTCCTCAGGGCCGTCGTCGTGATGGACAAGTCGCCCATTAAACCCTGAGGATGACGGACGACTCGCCCATCGAAACTTCGGCAGAAATGCAAAGAGTGAGTGGCCCGTGGCGAAGCACCCGAACAACCTTCACCAGTGCCATACGCCGGGAAAGTATCCGTTTCTTCTTCACTCATATTTGCATTTGTCGGTCCATCAACTGTCTTGAAACGACCTCTTTTGGAAGGAGGGTAGCGGTATCCGTCCGCCAATCGAGGAGGTTCACCTCTTGACCTCTATCCCTCTGTCACACACCTGATCGTTCGAACGAAGTTACATAATATTTATCAATCTTGACAACCGCCATTTGGTAAACATTGTATTCAACACCAATGTCGGTTTGATAGGTGAGTGTGGGTCTCTTCCTAGTTCTAAGTCCAACGGCACGTCAAAAGTGACAGTCAGGGTAGGAGGACCTGTTTCTTTCCCTGTGCCCCCGGCGTTTCCCCAGTGGGATCTGGTACCCAGAAAAATCAGATTGGGTTCTATCTGGAAGTGTTCAAAAGCACCTTCAGCCTTGATCCTTGGTTCCCCGTTTAGTAGCAAAGAGGCCTACGGACTGAGCTACCACGACCTCCTTCATTTGACGCCATCAATAAAAACTGTGATGACTAATTGCTCCCATGGAACACTTTTTTCCTTAAACCAAGTCACTTAAGAAGACCGGTATCCGTTCGGGTCACAGAAACGGCAGATTTTTTATTTTTCATTTTTAAACGAAAGACCGAAAAAAAAGAAAAACGCGGTCCTCGCCGATTTGTCGCAACACGCGACTGTCTTCGCGCTTCGGTTATCTCTTTCTTTTTTTAAAGTGTCGCCCGAAATTCTTCCAGGCCCCTTTCCAAATTCGACGTCTTCGTTGAATTCCGCTTGACACTCACCTCACCTTTTTTTTACGTGAAACGGTCCCCCCACACGGCCAAGGGCTCGCAGTACCTAAACGGCGGGCAGGGAGTGATGGAGCGGTTGCAGGTTGTCGGCCGACGCAAGCACCGCTGACCGGGCTGACAAGTGATGGAACCGCAGGGCACGCCCACTACTGAAAAGTACAAAAAAAAGAGTTTCGCCTCATATAGAGGCTGGACCGAAATGGTTTTCGGCAGAAAGTGTTTGGGCGCACGCGTGTGTGTATGCATCCAGTTGAAACATTAGTGTGACAGATGCTGTTCAGAGCAGATTGATTCTTGACCATCGTGCTCCCTGCAAAGGTGTGTACATATCCGTCATTTGCCTATACTTCGTTCCCTTCCGTCGAAGGAGAAATCCATGATAGAGAGATTGAGTCGAGGTCTGTAAAACGCACGCAGGGATTGAAAAAACTACCATCGTCGACTCACAAGGGTGTCACACACGCTATATGATGACGAGTTCGACAAAACCCGTGTTTAAACGCGAATTTGATTTTATTGTGTTAATAAAATAATATGGGATGAGCTCTACAACCTAGTAAACTAGGTAACAAAAATTACTGCTCGGACAACATTGATAAAAACAAGTACCAGGAAGTACTCGAAGTTAATGAGAAAAAAATAATACTACCTTTGCCAAATTTGAACATGCATCCGGCCGGGTTAGCCTGATGGTAGCGCCCTCGCCAGCCAACACAAAGGTCGTGGGTTCGAGTCCATTAGGGTTTTTTCTATGATTAGAAGAGGCACGAAATGATCATAGCCGTCGAAACTCCCCATAAAAAGAAAATACTACCGGTTGAACATGCATGTCTTATATTGAACTTTCATGGTGTTGATGTTTCATTAGCACAGTTGGTTTTTAAATTTATTTTTTGAGCTTAGCTTCAACGGTGTGGGGAGGGAGTTTTAAACTGACAGCGGAGAGATTGAAAAGCATTGACGAAAGGTGCTTCGAATCAGCGTAATGTATGTTCTCTAATGATCTCATATCCTATCAGGGAAAGATTTCTTTTTTCGTCAATCAAACTTCTTGAGCTAATCGTCAAACGTGTTATTGCTAAACAGGAAATTAAATCCGAAATAGCCACATAATATGCATAGTACATGGCATCTTCTCATAGGTTAGACGGAATGTGAATGGATTTTCACGAGCAGAAGATCCTCCTGCTGCAAGGAAGTAGGATGATGAGAATTCAGTCTCGAACTTTGTTCCCAAACCGAGTAATAAATATTAGTTAGGTAGAGGCGACATTCCTACTAGGGCATTGTTTAGGGTTCTGAAAATACCAGCGCTCATTCTTCTTATAGATAATTTAAAAGTAGAAAAAGATTGTTCTACCTGCCCCTTCGCGATGGTTCTTTGGCCGTTAGTAATGAAAACTTATTCTATATAGTTACTAACTGTATGGAACAGCTCAGAAATTAATCGTTGAACTGGCTGATTAGTTTCAAAAAGCGGAACACTGAACCTCAACAGTGTTTTTCATCGACAAGGAGTAATTTTCTGACCATACACACATCTTAATACGTGTGTGGGTGATTTACCGAGGTCTCTTCGAGTCATACGATGAGGGACAAAGAGATCTTCTGCCCTTGTATTTTCTTCAGGAGAACTGCAAAGATGACATATGACACTAAACGTATACCTATTAATAGGTATATGTAATAGGTATAAATAACTTTAAGTAAGTTGCTTCTAGACTTTGCTGAGGTCACCATTTGTCCGAAAAAGTTACTGTCCATCCTTACCATGTCCGAAATAATCATTTGAAGTACGATCAAGGTATAAAGCTAGATTTTTATGTGACACAATAACTGTTTCACTCACATCATCGTTTGAAATAAAAAAAATTCCCGCCTTCCGTAACATGACCACTCCATTTAAAAGCCCGTGTTTTGGAAAAATTATTCGGGAGGTTGAAAATTCGGCTGTATATTATTGGCAAACTCGGTATTTTACGCCAATTCATCAATTTCACTGCATTTTAGGTGACCCGCAAAGGTTTGGGGTTAGTCGGTTTCACCTTTCGTCGAAATTGTGAAATTCTGGCGAAGGCTTCCGTGTTGTTCCACTGTTTGGTGCTGCGAAGTTTTCGGTGCTCCACCGCGTCAGTTGTCTTTTGCTGTCAGTTTCGTTTTCGACCTGAATATGTTCTCTGGAACGAGAACGAAACTGTCGTCAACAAAAGACAACGGACGCGGTGGAGCACAGAAAACTTAGCAGCACCAAAAATATGAAATTCGTTCACTCCACCGACCGGATATAGAAATTGTATCTAATGTCGAATTTCTAGTGACTGTCGTAGTACTGCAAGCGAAGTACCCTAATCCGAAACCATAACGAGTTTTTTATAGCAATCCGAAAACACAAAATGGTTAATTGGTTCTGAAGAAATATACTGAAAAGACCAGATAATAGCCAAGAATGTTGTCTCCCTTCGCGCAACAATGCCATTAAATACCGCTGTGATGCCGCCATTCTTCGTAAGGCACTGTTTAACTCACCGTTGAACATGATATTCTTGAAAATCACGTGGTATTCCAACCATTGGGCCTTCTGGGGGCATCAAAAGGTAGTTATGAAGGTGATGGTTCCTCAGACCGACCACTATTAATCTCAATGAGGATACAGATGTATTTTTTAATAAGGTTTATTGAAAATATAATTGTCACCGAACTACAGAGGCCTTCAAAACGTCAACATTCCCTTCTTTATACACTTGTTGGTAGAATGAAATTTACACCCGAGTCAAGAGTGAATTTAACGGTCAACAGAAAGTAATGGAGTAAAACTCACCCGTTGGCGATCCGGCGAATTCCCCAGCGGCTAGGGATATTATTCCGAGCATCGTGACTATGCAATACACTCTCCACTCCATGACAATCGTCTCACTGATTTGAAAGCCATTCTTTTGCGGCTAGAATTTTCCATGCCCTTGGTTTCCCGTTCTATTACCTAGCGTAAAGGTATGATAACTTATCTCCATATCCTCCTTACTTGCGACTTCCTCTAAGTGAATCCACGGACTTCCGCTTTTGCGTAGGTCAGCGGCCTGCCAGAGCCTCCGCTTCTTACATGCCCATGAGTGACACCTCTCACGTCCGCACATTCCGAAATTCGAGTGCAGTAGTTTTTAATGGGATAGCGAAAAGAAAAAAGCAGGGGTTTCATCATCCTTCCCATTATTCTTTCAGTACGAAAAATACCCCTTTCAATTCTTCTATTGATTCCCAAACTTTTCGTGTCCGATAACTTTTCATTTATCCCTCTGTATTTGACCTTCTTTCCCCGTTCGACAAATCCATCACTCCTCAACGTGTTCCCTGTCCTTTCCGTCCTTCCTTTTCTGCTCCTTCTACGTGTTGCATTTTCCTGGTCCATTCTCTTGTGGACCCGTCTAAATTCTCGCTTCTCCTCTTCAATAAATCCCCAGCATCCGTTTCCATTAAAATTTTTCATGGGCTTCTTTTCTCCAATGCCTCAGAAACAATCGTCAAGGCCTTGGTTTCATACAGTGTCACGCTCAGAGTGAAAAAATCGCAAAACTAGGAATTCTTTCGAATGTAACCACTTTCTCCACAGTCACCGAATTGAAAAACAAACCCGTGGTCATTCCAAACATTTTTATTGAATATGCCCCGGGTTTCCACATAAAACTTTATCAAGTCATCTGGCGTTCACCTTTTTACGCCCGATCACCGGGTTGGGTTCAATAAATATATGCGAAATGACCAAATGTTTCTTTTCTGCTGTCAAGTAACGAGAATAAATTCCATAAAGTTCATGCCTTTGAAACAGCAAACGGTATTTTAAAAAACTTCATTATTCAATGGGAAGTCGAATATGAATGAAGTGATCAGATCTTGGATTTTAACAGGAAAGTGTTATAATGATTCCTCCAATGACCTCCATCATCCAATAACAATCGTCATTTCGGTTGGCTATAAGAAGGAATCTATTTTTTTTGACTGGTGATGGTAGCTTAACCCGTAAGGAGTGTGAACTCCACTCTTCCGGGATAGGAGGACAGTTTTTTTCCTGTGCCACGTTAGGTTTTCACGTTAAATATGTTTCGATGTACACAAAAACGCACGACTGCGGAATGAAGACACTGCCCGGGTTTTAAACACTGGACCCTGGAGACCAGTAGCTCAGTGCCCTAACCGACTGGACACTCGATCTCCAAATTTTCAGTGGTCCGGACACGACTCCGCGGAAATGCAATATTGAAAATTCTGGGTGAATGGGAAAGGTGAAATAAATGAAACTTGAGTAGTGAAGTCTTCATTAGTATTCCCCCGCATCAAGGATTCAGCTGCTGATATTTCAATGGCTAACGACTCCATCATCGTCTTCATGGGATCATCGACGCCTTGAAGACGACAGTGGAGTTAGCCATATAAATATTAGCATCTGACTACCTGGCTCAATGTGAAAACCATTAAATGGATTAACTGCTGGATGATTTTCCAGGAAAGCACCAAATCCTACAGAAACAGGAGTAGGATTTATGCTTGATGGGAGAGGAATAAAAGTAAGTCTGCACCCACCTTAGAAAAGTTCCTCTGTCTGCATGATGGAAAGATATATGTACTGTATATGCATTCATGGCTACATAGGCAACACTAAGCCTTCCAAGCATAAGGTCCACCACAGATTTCCATGATTTTTAAAGGTGTTGTTCATTCAATGGTATCATGAATGAAGGTTTAACCTTGAATCTTAGTCTCTCAGCCCTGAAGCACTTAAAAAAATAAACTTAACACATTTAAACATAATTGACAGTTAAGCTTTAGTATGTGAGACAGTATTTCCTATTGTGAATTTTCTTTTTCAGAACTAATTCCATTTGTGAAAGTACAAAATCTGTGATGTTTTTAACAAGGCATGACATTTAATAAAAACTAGAAACAACTTGGGATATTCCTCAATGAGAATCTTTGATCTTTTACCAAATAATGTTCAATTTTCCAATTGTCATAATCACAAAACTCTTGAAATTCTATTATTTTTACAGGTAAATCATGTCACTAATTGATTCACTGATGGTAAAGCCATTATTGATCATAAGAAAAGTCGAGAGTTCAAATCTCGTCCAGGGCATGGATATTGTGTTTGTTCATATCGGTTTTTCTATGAGTTGAAGAGGTGCGAAATGACCATAGCCATCAAAGTACCCTATAAACAAAAATACTACTACATACTACATATTTGCTATGACACTGTATAATGAAAGCCTGAAACAATAATGCCAATTGTTCACTTATGTTCAAATTTTTTTAATGGCAGAGTGTTTCTGTAACCAGTCCAATATAACTGATGCTGAACAGAAATTGAAATGGCGCTTAGAATAACACGAACCAGATATTTGACAGCCTATGTAATTTTAGAGCATATTAAAATGATAAAATATCTAAACAAATCATTCCTTAATTTTACTAAGTAATGTGTCTTAGAGGATTGCACATTTAGGGTTTATTTCTAGATTATCAGGAGTAAATCACTATTTATAACCTAGAATTTACTCTAATAGAATTTTCAATTCAGGTCAAAATTGTTAAAGGATAAAGCATAATGTCATGCATTTTGGAAGAGTTACATCTTCATATTCAACAATAAAACTTACCCCTGTTTCTGAAGAACATTTGTTTGGAGAAGGAAGGGAATACTAAATAGGTACCTAAAGATAATTAGGAACTAATACCCTTTCATTATCAATAGATATTGAAATGTATTACTTATAAATTATATCCCTAACTTATAAAATATATTCCTCAAATAACAACAGAAATGGAGAATTCTCAACAACAAATATTAACAATGAGTGTATAAATGTTATTACGAATTGCAATTTTTGGTTTGATACAACTTAAAGGATTCATGGACTTTAAATTTAATAATTTTAGTTTTATTTTACAAATACAAACTATGGATCTTGTGTGCAACAGAGAACCATTCAGATTCATTCCACATCCTGCAGCAATAACTTGAACAATTAAATCATGTTGTGACAACTTAACAATGAAAATGGAATCACAGACTTTATAAATAAACATTACACATATGTTATAGAAGGGAATTAATCAGTTGTAAATAATTCAACTGATGTCATTTTATTTTCTGCTAATTACTGCTCTGGGTGTCGCAGATGCAGTCAACGGCCTTGAAGTACTCGACGTGTGACTTGAGTCACTTCTCTGAAAGAAAGAATTGTGATGAGAGAGAAAATACAGGTGTGGAAAATGAGAGATAGAGAATGAATGACCATTTAATTTTATGAAGCCAAAAAAATTAGGCATGGCATATTTTTTACACATGGTTGGATTTAGTGAAAAGAGGTCAATAAAAAATCATTCATTTTGAGATCATCCTAAACACCAACAAAACCCATCTCTATTATGACATATTGGACATCTCCATATGACTGATATCAAATTTGAAGTATTTCACCTGCTATGGGTATTTTACACCAAGCATCTAAAAATTAATTTGTCTCACCGCTGGGGAAGGCCGGGACAGGGCAGTTCTTGATGGGGGACGCTGCCCTGATGAAGCTCCATGGTCGGATACGGCTGATGACATTGGACCCACTTTCTCTGAAGAGCCACGCTCCATGCTAAAAGTTAAAGAGAGTGAAAACAATGAATAATTCATATAAGCACACACAGTGAATCCACATTCTATGATGTTAATCCATTCCACTGGACCAATTGTACTGTGAAAATATTCTAACGTGAACCTAATGTACCGAAATATAATGTACAAATTCCAAGTAATATGTTGATAATGATTAGCCAAGAGGGGCAGTGAAGATACAATTGATCATAGTTAAAATATTTCATGCAAGAATATAATGACAAATGAATTCCATCTTTGGTACTTTCCTTGATAATTTCTGATAAATTTCACACCAAACAGTACATAAATGCTTGGATTTATAAATAGAATTCCACAGGAACTCGGAGAAAACTGAGGGAAATGATGAAGGTGGGTGAGAAAACAATTTCTCAAAACTTGGCTGATGGAATGTATTCATCAAACTTGCCCAAGGGTCGAGAACCCTCATAAACGGACTGGAAAGGGATGCCCTATTCCAGAGAAATAAGAAAGTGCAAAAATTGGGAGAGGGTCGAGGGAGAGTACGAAGGTGGCGGTCATATGTGCATATACATAGTCTCAGCAGTCACACACCAAAAAGTATATTTATATATTCCACAGTCTATGGGTTAACTACTTACTTGTAAAATGCTCTACATCAATAGTTGTTATCTTTGTTTATATAACATATTTTCAATATTTTTTATTTTTACTACAGGGTTCTGTGTCAATTAGTTTTCTTAAGGCTTTTCCATAATTTCTACCCATTTCATTTTTTAACAAAAAACGTAATTAAAATATATTATGTCTTTACCACTTTGATTATAACTGAATTGGAGTTTCTCTTTTAAATATATATTAGATATAACTGAAACCCTAAAATTGTGTATTTTATACTTACATTATTTCTGGAATGCTTTGTAAATGATAAAATTATATGCACACACTTTATAGGTGCTAACTGAATCAACTCGAATCCTATTAATAAAAATATTTACTTATTTACCTTGAGCTTCTTGATCCACTCTTCTTAAAGAGTCCACTGAGTTTCCCTTTCAAGTCTTTTGCTCTCCCCCTGTCTTCCAGCTCTTCGGCCCCCCCCACACTAATATCAGATCCAGAGCCAATGACTGAGCCACCCTGCGAGAAATAAAACTGTGAATTAAAAATCTGATCCAGTTGATCAAACAATTGATAATTTACTTGCTAGAAGTGAATAGAAATAAAGCATCAGAAATTAAACCGGAAGCAATTATGATCTGCTGAGTTAATACCAACTTGATATTACTGAAATAAAGTCTCTTTTCCTAACTTTTTCTAATTTTATAATAATTGTAAGGTTCCATCTCTCTTTTTCTGGATCAATGTCAAATATACAACACACTAAAAAAACTGAATACAAGGAGACTATAAACTGATCTTATAAATATTTTTAGTATTAATGAGCATTTTTATTTTAAATATATACACATATACAATTCTCCAAAAATTATAACTTTTTCCATAATTGGCTAAATTTTTGTTTGGAATCACTATTTATCATATTACTCAACATAATGTATTTATTCCTTTTGCATGTCTCTATCTCTTTCATCAATTTCTCCTATTAGGTGTTTTTTGCTGGCTGGCCAGTACCCACATTTATTTTAATATTTACACATACACGTGTTCAATTGATTAATTTATACTTGATTGAGGAAGAAAAACCTAATATTAAGGATTTCAACTGACTTTTTAATGAATGAGTACAAATGAAAAATGTGCATCTGCTCATGCATTTTCCTGTACATATATATATATATATATATATATATATTTCTACCTTCTTTTGACATACCTGAGTAGATCCATCATAATCCCTCAAATTGCTTTCATCTATACTTTTGGATTTTGTGAGTTTCTTTAGTTTTCCTAAAATTCCAGTCTTTTTCTTCTTTGTAATGCCTATTTCACTCTGGGTTGACCCAGCTGAAAGCCTATCAAATATGAACATATATTATTAAATAGTACCAATATAAAAGTATAAAAGCAGTAAAAATAGAATTTTATGCTAAATACAGAAAGATAAGATATAAATTTCAACAAAAAAGACTGAATTGGTGATGCAGTGGCTGGTGTTGATATTTTTCCTTCGACAATAATATATAAATTTACCTGTCAAGACTTGGGTATCTATCATCCAGGATTTCAGATGCAGCTTCTATGGACTGTAAGCTGCTTGTACTTCCATCAACATCAGTCTTCCAAATGGACTTGAAATTTAAAAATTTAATATTAATCAGAATAAATACTTAAAACTGAATGTTTGCATTCACTAGTAAAAAGAAGAAAAATTAAGTCACCATAACACTTTCATTGTTCTAATCTTCTTTCTTTCAAATTTATTCACTGTAATGACTGGCAAATTCTTCCTTGGTAATCTTACAGGTGGCACAATTTCTTTACACTAATTGAATAATTTTTTGCAATAACTGAATCTTTATAATTAGTACAACTGTAAATTTTGTGGGCCAAAATTATGCCCTTTCTTCAAACCCCTCAGTGCAACTATAAAATTTATAAATCAATATATTGATGTAGTGACTTAAATATGAATATATCATGTTTATATTATAACCTAATTCAAAGCCATGAGGTCTCCAATGGCCATACATGAGAAGCCTTATTTTAAAAGCTTTATAATATTGAATAAGGGAAAACTAATTTACAAGTAAAAGATGATATAATTGTGGTTTTAAACTTAAAACAGCTCTTGAAATTCTACTCCACAGAGTAATATAGCTTATGGTATTGAAAAGGAGAATCCATCGCCATGTTCCACATATACTCTCATGACTGCAGCTTTGGGAAGCTTCTATTTCACTTAAAGGGAGATACCATTCTTCTGAGTCTAGACAACTATGTTATGGTAGGGAACACTAGTGCCACTGCTAAAATTTATGATCAACCATCTTACCAACATCACACCCAATATAGAAAGGATGAACTCAGAATTACTTTTCCCAGTGACAATCATTCTTAATCAATAGAGAATGGTACCATTAACATAAAAGAAACATGAATATTGATGAATATATCATTTTTTTAGTATTTCTGTAAGTCTGAAATAACTTCAAGTCTCCATGAATTAAAATAATAGCTTTCAAATACCAAGGATTACAGTTGCTGAGATGGGTGAAAAATACAGAATAATACAATAACTACAAATATTTTAAAAGATACTGCTTAGGTGGTACACATTTATGGAAAATCAACTGTTTTCTTAAATTTTACCACTTAGCATTTAATGATCAAGTTAAAATATAAGAACTATTTTGACACACTAAAAATAATGATAAAGAACTGTGATTTAAAAATAAAATATTCATATCCATGCCTAGTAAGTAGAGAGATATAATCAATTTTCCAATTGACATCAATATGTCTTTAAAAGATAGTTTTTCAATATCACAGTTACTATAATTATAAAAATAGAACAGTGAAAAACCACATGACTATTATACCAAAAGAGAAGCTGGTACAAACAGAAGGTCTAGGAGATACAGGAAGGGAACAGATCACTTGCATTATGGTTAAGGATAGATTTAGAAATAGCATTAAACATAAATTGCAAGTTTCCCAGAATTAATTTCCAACTTTGACCAAATTTTGGTGATGACGGTGATGAGTTCTATAAAATTCAAGAGATAAGAAAATGGTAAAGGAATGGAAAATAGGAACTTTGACAGGGAAAAAGGAGGAAAGAATACAAGGAAGCAGTAGATAGACTTCTAAAAGAGGGTAACTAGGGTGGAAATCTGGAGGTAATCTGAGAAAAATCTGGAGAAGGTAGGAGGGGTGTTGAAAACTCTAATTATAAGGTAGAATGTTGATTAGTAAGGCAGAGGAATGGAGGATAGATTTATGGATACCATCATCAAATTCAACATTCATGTGTTGAATAATATAACACACATAAGACCCTTTAAATCCTTTAAATATTCTTTAAATAGAAAAAAAGTGAAACCAAATCCTCAGTGAAAACATTCCTCAGTAAATATTGGACTTACAAGCTTAACCCCTCAAGCGTGTGCGATGCAGCATATGCATCCACTCAATTCCATGCTGCTGCGGTGACTTTAATCGGAGGTATTTAATTTCCCAAGGTGCTTTTTCCACCTTCGTTAAAGAGTTTGTTTAGACATTAACACAAATATTTCTAGCATTGTAATCACTCTTTATAAAAATTCTCAAAAAAATAAATGAAATAGAAAATTGTTTTTATTTTATTATAAAAAAAATTTACTTTGCCAAGCTATTTATATTTTACTGCTCTCCGTATCCAGTTTTTAATAATGGACCTGAGTGTGGTATTTTTCAAAACAGGGGTCCAAGCAGAGGGGTGGTGTTCCAGGGCAGTTTTTAATCTGAATCTAGTTTCTTTCCTCTTTCCGTTTTTCATGCACACCACACACCTTCTTCTTCCAACTTTATAAGTTTCCGTTTTGGGATTTTCTTGAATGAAATGCTACCCTGTCAGTTGCGTGTATTCCGTATCAGTATCCGATGGCCATCCTTTCCACTTTTATAAATTCTGTCCGTGATACTTAGCTATAATTTTGTTTACTATGTTTATTCTTAACGATAAATGATCTTTTTTATCACCTGCCTCACAATATAGAATGTATGCATTTAAAACAGCCATATTTACTAAGTGGTTGAATAATTTTTTGTACCACACTTTTGCCCTCTTACTTTCTAGAAAGAAAAATTCTAACAGTTGATCTTTCAAGTCCACAACTCCCACATATTTATTATATTCTAATACACAAATTGGTTTATTTACAGATTCTAACCAACCTTTTCGACTAATGGGTTGCATTTTGTCTGAATGTTTAGTAGTGAGCATCATAACAATGCATTTATCCTTCAACTTCAAAGCAACCAATTTCCCCCACCTTGGACTAACAACTTCTTCTTTCTTCAGTTGTTTTTTAAATTTATTGGTATGCCTTTGTGCATGATTTTAACTGTTCCAACAGCATCTGTTGTCCTATGTACTAATCTCAGAAAAAGATCTGAACTACTGTTAAAATTGTCCATATATGTATACACATCTGCCCACATCTAATTGTCTGTCACACAGACAATGAACAACTTTTGTTGGGAAAAGATCTTTGCCATTTGTAATTTTACAGTCTAATTTGGTTCCAAAGCCACTGTAAATGATAAAATTCCACAGTCAGCGGAGTCACAAACTTCAAAAATTTTTATCCCAAACCAGGAAGCTTTCATAGGACTATACTGTTTCCTATGAAAAACCACCTTTCCATAATAATAAAGATTCATCGACACTGACTTCCTTACTGGGATATACACTGTCTGGAATCTATTTTTCAAATATTCACTATTGGCAGAATCTTGTACAGTTTAGGATTCCTTTTTACCATTTCCCCATCAGTATTAATCATAAAATGGAGAAATTTGGCCAACAAAGAAAACCTTTCCTCGCTCATTACATTTGGGAAAAAAGGTGTTTCCAATAAATTTTTTCTGCTAAAATATATTCTAAGGCTAGGTTTCAGAATTATTTCCATCAACATAGGCAAACCTAGGAATACTCTCATTTCCTCAGGAGTTGCGGGATCTCATTTTTGAAAGCGCAATTTTTTTCTAGTCAGGATTTTTTATTTCTAATGAGCAAGAAACTTCTGCGTAGTGGTTTGTTTTGATGACTATTATTGTAATTAGTTCATCATAAAAAAATAATTCAAAACATCTAAGATCATCTGCACACTTCCCAACTAAATCACACACAAAAGGTAGAGGTGGATAAGCACTGTCGATCTCTTCCCAATTTTTCTGTTGAATATTCACGGAAAATTGAGGTTCCTCCACTTCCTCCTTGGAACTAGAATCCAGGGTATATCAAATTAAATCCTCAAAAATTGTATCTGAACTAACTGCACTATTTTATTCCAGAGCAAGATTCAAGTAGTCGCTCTTCAGTCACCTCACAAGAGCTAGAAGCCATGGTCACTAACAAGGTGTTTAGCTAAGGAAAGTTCTCACGGCAGAGAAAAAATAAATCAAGTCTCTAATGCAAATACAGGAGTCAAGAAACCTCGATCCCTATCTTCAAACATAGCAAATAAGATACGAGAAACTAACAGGCCTTAGAAGTTTCGAGAAGTATTGGCTGGCGGGACCATGCCCGCCGGCCAATACTTTGACACAAAAATTTGCCACAAAAAATTTGACACAAAAAAAGCAGATGAAAAAGAACCACAGATGAAAGCATTCAAAATCACCACACACACAACAGTGCTCTGGAGGCACTTAAATCAAATCATGAGTGGAATCAAATCATCTATAACCAAGCACCAGACACTTTGTGATGAGGGAGAATTCTTTATCATGGACTGGTTAGGAAAAAAATATTTTTAGATATGTAAACATAAACAGAGAAAATGGAAAAGGCCAGAATGAAAACGAGAAGCATTAACTCGCATAATATACTCCCTAGAAATACATATATGTATAAGATTGTGAGCGATGAGAGTCACTAGTGAAACATCAGGACGCAAATGGTGCATCACACACGCTTGAGGCATGGGTGGATGCAGACGCTGCATCGCACACGCTGGAGGAGCACATGGCTCCATTTAAAGTCACACTTGAGGGGTTAAAAAGACCACCCTATTAGGTCTCATTAAGGAAATAACTAATAAAATATTAGTGAAAACCCTCAGATAGAGTGTAGCATTATATGGATCCGAAACCTGGTCCATGAGGAAGGATCATTGAACATACATTGGAGGCTTTTGAGATGTGGGTTTGGCAACAGATAGAGAAGATGAGGTGGACAGAGAGGAAAACTAAGTGCTAAGAATTGTACAGGAGAAGAGGCAACTGCTGCATGAAACCCAAAGAAGGCAGGAAAGGTGAAGGTGGAAGGGGTACTTAAGAGACAATGGGTTGTTTAAGATTGTGACGGAGGCTAGAATGTTGTGTAAGCAAGGTAGGAGGAGGAAGAGAATAGGGATTTTGGATAGAATGATAGGTGGTAGGAAGTATGCATATTTGAAGAGGGAATAAGTTAAGATGAATCAGAGAAAATCTTACCTGAGGCTCAAAAAAACCTACCTTAACCAGTAGATTACCCTTCATCAAGGAAATAATTTTTTTTAAAAGTTACAATGTTTCTGGTTATTCTAGTTTATATAACTGATACATGCAAGGAGAAACACATTCACATGAAGAAAACAATACCTGTTCTGAAGCTGAGCTAACTGCATGTCCGCTTGTTTGTTCTAAAGAAATGGATTTGCGGATAAGACTGCTCTTCTTCTTTGGAGCACCTGAAGCCCCTAATCGAGACAACGTAGATGACTTCTTGCGCGTTGATTCATCAGGTTCTGATTCGGTGGATGCAGCTCTACAAAAAAGGGTGCATTTCAACAGAAACATAACAAAAATAACTAGTGGCCTTTTGAAAAATAAGACCAGAATATCATCTATAGAAATCATAAACTAACTAAAAGGAAAATATATTTATAAAAAGACTCAACATTCTAATTTAGAGTTAAGCTTTGGCATTACTAATAACTTTGATAAATGCTAAGGGCTTTCACTCCTGATGCAGCTGCTTAAGCTGAAAATGAAGAAAATGCATTTGAAAATATTCAGTATGGAAATGGTATTAGTGAATAGCAACATATTGTTGTTATTATTCAATGATTATAGTTCTTGTGAACCTTTGATAGGAATACTGTAATAACGTACCAGTGATGAATAATATGTAATATCACACGGTACCATTGTCATTTTGTAACCCATTTACATATTTTGGTTCATTTCTAATCTCAGACAACTACGTACCACCTATAACTTAGAGTTAAAGAGGGGTAAACATGACTGTTACACTAGCATTACACAGCTGTTACAGCATGTACCATTTTATTTCATTTATAATAAGAATTTTGCTCACTAATTGGCATATGATAGGATAAATGCTCACCCTGTCCATAATGAATGTCCCAGGAAATCTTTAAGGTATAGGTATTATACTTGTACTTGATATGTTCTAGATCAAAAGTAACAAGCTGTCACCTGCTTGACTTTGGGCAAATACAGTACATAAATAAAACTTTATCAAAGATGAATGAATCCAATTAGTTTTATGCCACTTGGTATATTCAATTATTAAGGATATATTTGCTCTATCTACAGGTGTTAGACTGTATTAATATGAGTTTTGAGTAGAAAATAAATATTTTAGTAACTTATGAGTAGCACCACCTTTAGGGTATTTGCAAATCACTTTTAAATATTTGATAAAATGAGTAAAACTCAAATTTTGCTATTTGATATGTGAAATAAATGACTCTCACAAAATGTACATACCTCCTCATCCCTAGTCCCCTCCTACTGCTGCTGACACTTCCCTCTCTGTCCTCGTCCAATCTTTGGATGTGACTCCTTCGTAACTCTTCAGTCGCTTCAGTCAGACGTTGGAGTGCCCACTGCAATTGGTGGCCACGTTTCTCCTCCTCCGCATTGAGTGAGGTGACAGATCCCTCTGAGAGAGCATGAAGAAAGTGAATAATTAAGCATGAGGCTTCCCATTTCATTTGGCAAAAATGCCATAGCAAATTCATAAAAAGTGCATTGTTCAAAGTGTGGTGGAGTGAAACAGCAGCATTATTCTTATACGGATCACCATTAAAAACAATATGCATTAATTACCCAATGAGCATAAATATTTCCATTCTATAAAACCAAAATTATTCAAAAATAGATGACAAATGAGTGAATTATTTCTGAAGTGAACACCTTATTACCATGATGACCAGAATTAATGAAGAAAATTGTAATTTTTGAAGTACCTAATCTCTTGAAAATATGTGCTGTGCTATACTGTAGAGGCTGTTAAAATTCATAAATAATTCATAATAAAATAATTTTATTTTTGAGAGACAACTTGATTAAAATGACTTACAATAAAGATAGTTTATTCATAAGCCTCCCAGTAGAAGGGTGTAACTGGTAAAACCATAGAGTAATGGTATTACTGATGAATTTAACGTTTTCAGGCTTCCGTTTGTAGAAGTTTCTGTCATCCATAACAAAGGAAGAACTAAATACTTTTCCATAGGTTTTATTGTGTGTATCATGGTGAAATGTGTCCAAAGAAATGTGCACAATAAATCTTGTGGAAAAGAACATTGTCATTCCTTTGTTATGGATAGCATTACTGATATTTGTGATTTTTTCACAAATAGTTTTTGTCCCATGGCAATTAAATTGTACATACAGAAAACTACCAAAAAAGTTAAAGTGGTTAAAAATGCATGTTCATTCAAAAACAAACTAAATTAAAATAAATTTGAAGATATCAAAGAGTATTTAGAAAGGTAATTTGTATTCCTTGCATCTGACTTTCATGTCATTATGAAAGATTTATTTTCATGGCTTATAATGTATGTGAAGTCCTTTC
This sequence comes from Rhinocypha anisoptera, assembly GCA_011762765.2. NCBI lineage: Eukaryota > Metazoa > Arthropoda > Insecta > Odonata > Chlorocyphidae > Rhinocypha > Rhinocypha anisoptera. Next base: position 2,213,135 of record WURS02000011.1, on the reverse strand, counting down.
AGGTTCTCCACCAGGCCAGGTACTAAATTTCAGATGTTTTGGTGGCTAATTCTACCATCATCTTCAGGCCCTTGAGTGCCCTATGTTGGCAGATGAACCACCTAAATGTTGGTAATTTAATACCTAAGCTAGTGGAGAGACTAAGAAGACTTCACATATCCTACACATATATTTTCTAGTCCTCCTGGATTTATGAATAAATTGAAATTTCAATGTTCAATTAATTCAGCAGTAATTAAACCAACCTCAAATTTATAATAAACTAAGTTCATGTGAATAACAAGAATCTTATAATATTATTTGAAAAAAAATCTGGTTCCCAAAAAATACTGAGAAACTTCACATAGACATAATGACAGCTAAGTGTGAAATATATTCCCATGTAATTTGTCAATTTAGATAAGGAAAGAATTATATGATAATTCACTTGCTTAACTATCCATTTACCCATGATAATTTGTACCTATATTCTTGCCTAAAATTTTATTTGCCCAAATATCAAATTTGACAGGATAATAAAGGTGGAATGAACCTCTAATACATACCAATTATTGTCTAATTTGTATGTAAATTATATTGTTATTATATTAATACATATTACTCTAACTACAAACCTCTTTTAAGTTCCTTCCTCTCCAAAATGGGTGAATTTTCCCTTGACCTTGGTCCCTAAAAAATAAAGTATAATTCATTCAAGGAAAAATGTGTTACATTCATACTCATTGAAGGAAATGTGACTGTAATAAACATTCATGTCCTGTTTCTCCTTAATGACTTCAGTAAATGCTTTTATTTATTTATAAATCTGTCAAGATCCAACAACTATTTCATGAATGAAATTAATGACATTGAAACAAACACATTAAATATCTATCCTCAAATAAATATATTATTTATTTTACTGATTTTTCAATTGCCTACACTATGTCAATTACAGTGGAAAATTTATAATTTTTTTATAACAAGGACAAAACAAACAAACATCTATGCCCTGGGTGGAGAATGAAAAAGCTAGGATTTGCTCCCACGCCCTCCAGGTTGGCAGATGAGGATATTGCCCTGCTGCCACTAAATGCTAACAGAGAATTTAAAATATATTTTTCTTTGTAACTGAAGAAAGCTCATCTGAATCAAGTGTCATTTATTTGTTACGTGAATGTACAAAATTAAAAAGTAAAATGTATGGTTCTACATTATTCAAGATTATAAATAACGCAGATGAAAGCTTTACAGCTTGGGGATGGGGTGATACACCCAAATGCTCTCTTTACATCAGGAATTCATTACTGTTACTCACAGTAATAAAATCCAATAATCTAATGCTCTAACTTCATGGATATTACATTTCTAGGTTAGCCAGTATTTACATACAGCATGAAAGGAGAACCAAAAGACTTAAGAAAAAATGTAAGTTCGTCTACAATTCTCTTGGGAAAAACATTGGAACTTGAATTGTAAATCCCTAATTTTGAAATATATATCTTTACAGAGAACCAAAGATAATGCAAATTTGTCATAGCTTGGTTTGATATAAAAACAATGAAAAAAGAAAACTTCACATGGGCTTACTAAATTATCAAAATTAATTACAATATACAGCATGGTTACTGGAAAGACATAGATATTTGTTTCCCATTGTGATATTTTTGGGAATAGGTCAAGACCGCTTTACAAGAAAATCCATGAAGGATGGCCATACTATTTTTCTTATGTACATTTTCTATAATGAGAGTCATGCATGCATGATTAGCTAGTACAGCATTTTCTGGATTTTAATCATGATGCCTCTCTGAAAGATAGGATGTCAAGAGTCATCATATTTCACCATGGCTTTTGGAGTCATAATTGTTACATTAAAAGTGGTGAGAAAGACTAATCTGAACACAGAAATAAATATCATTTGGCATCTCTGATTGGTTGTAATATCAGTATGTCGATGCTTATACATTATTCCTTCTAATAATCATCCATACATGTCGTATTGGTAATTTTGAAAATGTATACTTTGACCTTGACCTACCTTTGTGCGCTTGGGAATATGTGGTGTCGTTGGAGCAGCAGTGGTCGACAGGGGTTTCTGCTGTTGAGGGAATAGTTCGGGTGCCAATTTCATGAGAGCATCGACCTGGTCAAGGAGAGCTATGACCTTCCTGTCCTCATCCACCTTGCCCTTCTTCTTTGCGGCCATTCCAATCCTTGTCTCTTCCCTTTCACGTTCGATGCGCTCCTGGAGTTTCTCCCTGTCTCGTCTTAACTTTTCATTCGTTGTGCGAAGTTTTGCATGTGCATCCCTCAGTTCCAAGAGGTCATTTTGAAGCTATGAATGTGAAAATTGGTCAAATGAATTCAATCAATAATTTTTCAGCACAATAATAATAATGTTTATCATAGTCATACACCCAGTTAACAACACATTCATTACAGAATTATTTCAAGATATAATATAATATACCATTCACAGAGCTAATAACACTCAATTGCTTTCCTATGATGACATTTCATTAAAATCATTTTATATCAAATGTTCCAAAGTTAGGATGTAAAATCCAAGATAGCATCAAATGTAATTCATTGTCATAAATTTAAAAAACGAATAATATATACACTTGGGAGGATGATTTACAAAAAGCACAAATGTAGGCCAGCTCACCTCCACCAGCTTCTTTTTATTATCTTCCTGTTCTTCCTCCATTGATCTCTTCAACTGTTCAGATTTCTTCTTTGCTTCAAGTCTCTCCTTGTCTCTCTCCCTTTCTACCTACAGAGAGAATTTAAAGATATGAGGGTAAGAGACCTTGATGGTAGAGCATTTAAAGGAGAATTTAAATATAGAGAGAGACCTTGATGATAGAGTATCTTTCTTTTCTTTTGTCATATGTATGACAGAAAAACATAGAAAACACATATGAAAGACCCGCATTATTGATGGAATATTTTGCTGGTGCCATTATAGAAAAATTTTCAATTCAATACAATCACGTGGAACTACATGCACACATCTACATATGTACGTATTCTCAGTGGTTTCCTGCAGTACAACCAGTTTTATCACTAAGAACTAAAGTAATAACATTGGTCCCACATAAATAAATCATGGTTAAAGTGTGACATAATTGTTAAATTCTGTTTTTGAATTAGATTTTTATTAATTTAACAGTCATACTTCAAAAATTATTATGCATATCAACCACACCACCAAATTTTATTAAAATTTACCTCAATATACAAATATATTATTAATTCTGTCATTTTTATGTTTGTTTATTTCAGTATCATAATATACATAATTATTTTATATTTATATGTGAATAATTTGCTCTTTAAAATGTAATTTAGGTAGTACTTCATTTTCTCTTTAATATTTAAATAGCTGATAATGCAGCTTTAAAAACTTATTGATGCAAGAATTCAGAAAACCAATGGAAAAAAACTTCTGCTGAAATATTTCCTGCAAACATGAGAAAATATCTAAGGTGAAATATGTACATACCTTTATAGTCACATATCAAATAAGGGTCACTTTCAATTTACTTATGTAATGTTGCAGAGTACTACACTAGTTAACTTATCTTTATTAACATTATATATATATATACAATTATTTGAAAAAATATTAATATATTCATATATAATTTTGAATAGAGGATTTGTAATCACCTCAAACAGAGTCTGACGCAAGTCTCGTGCCAGAGTTGTTGTTTCCTGCAATAAACGATGCTGCTCTTCTCTTTCCTTATGCCATGCCAATTCCATTCTTGTCCTAACTCCAGCCACTCTTGTCCTACCACTGGACAATATCCTATCCTCTTCAAGCTATACAAATGAAGAAAAAATTAATATTGAACAGAATAACAAAAAAATAACAAGAAGAAATGGACACACAAAGGTCACAACAGAATACCTCATTAACTCTGGACTGCATTTCCGCTATTTTTACTTCCCAAGCTGAGCGTTCATTAACTAATTCAGTTTTTAGCCTAGACTTATCGAGGCGAGCTTCTGATAATTCATCTTCAAGACATGCCATTTCCTGTTCCAAAGCTGCAATCCTTCCACCTGCATCTTCAACCTGCAAACATACAGAAATAATTAATAATTCTTTTATAAAATGAGGTTATGTTTCATGAAATACACAAATGAAATGATAACTTCTGAAAATGATCAAAATCTCTAGAGATCTTGAGATGGCCTAACTGAAGAAGAGAGAGATTGTTAGTCATAGATAAATGCAATAAAAATCATTATCTACAGTAAACTGAAATGATTTTAATCAGATTAATATGTACATAAAAATTTATTATCATCCATCATTAAATTTTAAGTTGCAAAGATCAACATATTTTGTAACTTTAATTGCAGATTAATCTAACTGTTTCATAGATATAAAGAGAAAATAAGTGGTCACTGAGTTCAATCAAAAAATGACATCAAATATAATATTAATTATGAAATCTAATAGGTACAGTTATGTCTTGGCTAACAAATTCCCAGCTAATGAATTTTACAGTTAAAGAAGATTTTTGTGCTGTTTTTCTGTCTAGGCTAATGAATTTGGATTTGGCTAACATATGTTTTGGTGAATGTGCATGCTAACATGATGCAGCTGCATTGTGAGATGAATTTTCAAAGCAATTTATCTCAGCATTTTGTGAATTTTTTCCCTTTTACAGTGTGCTTTTTACTATTTTATAACACTTTTATTTAAATTTTGGGCAGCATTCACAACAATTTAAATTATTTTCTGATGAGATCATAGGGAAATCACTTTCTGCTAACTAAGATTTCAGCTTACAAATATTTCAGCAAAAGAAGGTGATTCTGGAACAAATTATCTGCAATAGCCAAGGTATCACTGTATGTTGGGTCAATGTGAATAACATTTGGTATAAATGTAGGGTCCCATGTTCAGACATGCATTTCATATCTCAACTATTTAAAGCATTTCAAGTCACTCTCACTGTGTAACTCTCTCTTCTTATAGCACTGGGTTATTTTTACTACAACTTCTGTACTCAAGGTATGTATATTATTCCTTTACCAGTAAAATTATACTGATTAGCCCTTCAGAGCTCTGAAGCAGCCTCTTTGTTTCATGATGACATGTGTGGGAGAAAAGTAGGCACAGCATTCTTCCTCTCTAGTGCCAGCAAAGATTTAGAAGGTAGAGGAACCTTTTAATCCAGGACAATCCTTATAATCTGCATCACATTTTTACCTTAGGGTTGGGCAGTGGAAATTTGATTGAAGAGTTAAAATATTTCATACAGAAATATGTCCAAATATGCACTCCATATTTACTTTATTTGATAATTGCTGATTAATTTGATACCAAACCGTGTAAATACTTTGATTCATAATCAAAACATGGAGGCAACTAGGGGAAAATGATGGGGGGGGATCAAAAAAGAATTTCCCAAAAATCGGCATGTGGAATGCATTCGTCAAACTCGTCCAAGCATTGTGAATCTTCATAAACGGCACTGGAAATGGGTGACCCTCTTCCAGAACAATGAGAAAGTGACTATTTGCACCTTTCTTTGATAGGTTGGGTCATAAGATTTGGAGAGTATATGAAAGAGTCAGTCATAGAAATAAGTATTCTACACAAATGCCCGACAAAACATAGATATATGCATTCTGTAGCCAAGGGGTTAACATAATCGTACATCAATGTATTGATATGACATTAAAAGTTTCAGGGGGAAAAACACACCATATCATCAGCAGGTGATTCCGATCCTTTGGTTCTACTTGCTGCACTCTTGCGGAGCTCTGCCATGCTCTTCTGGGCCGCTTCCAAAAGATGGCGTTGTGCATCTCTCTCCCTTCGAAATCTGGCTGCAGTGTTCTGCGATGACTCCAATTCTTCAGAGAGGAGGCTGATCCTGTTGTCGTATCTCATCTTCATTGCAGAAATTTCAGCCTTGTGGTTTTTCTCTTCCAAACTAAGGCTAAAAAATATTATCAAGATCACGTTATTAATAAGTGTTTGCGCACTGAGAACAGATTTCATCATATCAATGGCTATGTAACATAATTACCCAATTGAACGAATAAAAATAATTTTATTACATTAAATCAGGATTACATTAAAATGTTAATGGGAAAAAACATTACTCAAGTATAACAAGAATTTTATGAAATTTAATTTAGTCAATATTATTTCTATTTGATCATTATTTCATAATTGTTATTCTCAAGTTAAGATCATGGAAAAAATGAATCATTGCAGTCTGACTCATAGACTTGGCTGAACATAATGTATGAGGGTGGGTCAAAAAGTAACACAAATTTGACCATAAAAATTTCAAATCATTCAAAATGTTAAAGTCTACAGAATCTTGTTGTGCAGGTCAGCACTTAAGAGGTGAAGGGTGCCATCTGCTGACCAAAACAAGCACGATAGCAACATTAGAGAAATGCTCAAAAGATGAGTAGCCTGTTTGTAATGAGTAGAGTTTTTTAAGTAGTGAAGGTGACTGACCTACTGATACACATAAAATAATTCTGAAACCATATGGCAAAATTTGTTTGTCAGTAACAGCATGTTAAACAAAATTTCAAAGTTGTGAGTGATGAGTATGACTGAGGCAGTTTATTCTGACCTGTTGCAAACTGTAAATATGTAAGACATTGTTGCTACTGGTCAGCCAAAATCACAGTACACAGACAACAAACCTGCATGGCAAGTTTTTGTATATGTGCTTGAAAACACAATACTGCAGTGCTATAGTGGCTCACAATATGATTTAAAATGTTTATGATCATAAGAGCATTAACTTTTAATCTTTCCTGCGCATGAGTCACAAGTGCCTGGATGCAATAAGTTTAAGATATTATTTGAAATGTTAGATGAAATGATTATTACTTGAAGCTCATATAGGTAATGTGAATTTTCTGGTGCAATATTGCTATACTGGCTATACATTCATACTTATGATGGAGAACAGACTCTAATGGTCATGAGTTTTAGATATTTGGGTCAACCCCAACCTTTTTAGAAAAAGAGAAGAATAAACATAGAAAATCTTAATGTTACACCATACACAAAGTAATACCAGTTACTTATAAGGAGAGGGTATTATATTTTCTTATGTCTCCTCCTATTGAAAATGTACTTGAATCAGAGGCAGAAAAATATCCCAAACCTACTTCAAAAGACATTGAGACCTGAATTGTAATAAGGACTTTGGTTGCAAATCATGGACTTCATTACTTAGAACATGGGAATCTTATCAAATACAAAATAATAAATCGTCTAATGTATTTGCTTAATTATCCTTCTGTTACTCATTTATTAACATTGGGCTTGAAAGTAGGAGTATAGTAATTGCTACCTAATCATTAGGTCAAAAGAGAAAAACACATTTACTTTAAAGCATTTGTTGTCAAAAAACATCATATGAGATTTTGAAAAAATATTTTCCCATATCCTAATTAATATGAACACAATAATATTACATCAACTCAGCTCAGTGCTGTCCTTTAGCTTGATCATAATATTATTTATTTTAACTGTAATGCCAAAAACACCATATTTACCAGTCAAAGTCAACATCAGACAAGGGAAAATGCTGTTCAAGATAATTAATTTTTAAAATTTAATTCAAGTTAATGATTACTTCAACTCTTTAAACAGAAGGCTTAATCTTGCTTTTTGTGATAAATCCTTTATAACCTCATGTATTAATATTATTCCACTTGTGTCAGCTGACTCATATCACTTGGAGTCGGTGTTACTTAAACAACAATTTCTCCAAATGTGGCCATGCCTCCATTAGTGATTACAGTAAGGATATAAACTGCCTAGGTCTGCAATGAAATAAGTCTGTAAATGAGGCTTTCTCTATATTTTACTCTTTTATTCATAGTTATATTGATCAGTTTACATCCAAATTGTATCTTGGTAACTCATCATATCCAAAGTGTTACTCAAGCACACTGAAACCATGAATGAAACTCAAAAAAATATATCATATAATATATGTAAGAGTACAGGGTGTACTGATGATGATTCTTTATTTTCAGAGAGTAGAGCTGAATGGAAGAAACTAGCAAAAGCACGCTTTCTTTCCTTTTAGGAACAATCTCGCTTCCATTTTATGTAGAAATATTGATCAGATTACATCCACATTGCATCTTGGTAATTCGTCTTATCCAGTGATGGTGAACCTATTTAGCTCAGCAAGTCAAAAACCCTAACTTACCCAACTCTGGTGCCATGTCACCTAGAAATACATACAGTAGAAGTCCGCTATAACGAGAGCTGACAAATGACGAAAAATCTCTCGTTATAACGCACACTCGTTATAAATGACGGTCATTTAAATTCACCTCTTTCTGCATTTATAACGGCACCAAAATTAGGGGAAAAGAGTAATGAAGTAGTTGTATCAATCCATCATCAAATGCATTTAAAATAGATCGTTTCATTAAAAAGATTTTAAAATATCGTCACCAAAAGTCATGCACTCGTAACTAATGTACGTCACG
>WURS02000011.1:2186257-2204542 GCA_011762765.2 Rhinocypha anisoptera | reverse complement strand
TTAACTGGCAGATGAGGACAAAGCTTCCGGTCACAATGGAAATTTTAAAGCCAAAAGTACCTGAAGGAGTATATGAAACTCTCTGTGCTCAGCAGGGGAAGATAAAGGACTACTGTGACTGAACAGCCAAAAGAAAGACGAGAGAGCATAATAAGGGAGATAAGGTCTGGGTAAAGGCAGGGAAAAATGAATTTTGGGAACCTGGTATAGTAATAGAAAAGCACAACTGCCCCAGTTCGTACGTGGTAAAGAGAAATAATGGGTATTTAGTTAGGCGAAGTGACAACCACTTAAACCCAAATCATTCTATGTCTCTCACCAATAACCCCTTTTAATGTTGGAAAATGAAAATGTAAATGGTAATCCACAAATGTCCGTAAGGGGTATTGTTGCCCCATGCTCTCCTCAGGGTACCTGTACTACAGAGTCCATTCCAGTCAGTCAGGAAATGGTGGCAGACACATAAAAGCCCCTGTACACCCGAATCTCTGAAGGGGAGGTACTGTGGGGTATTCTGAGGTTGGCACGCCAAGCAACTTATGAGTTGCCCCTACTGGAGAGTGGAACTTCTGTTTCCGGTGCTGGTATAACATTCGTATTTGATTGTAATGCCTGACACAATAAAAGTATCATAATGTATCTCTGAATGCAGTTATTTCTCCAGTTCCAGGTTAAGACATAAGTAATATAACACATACTATATATAGCGAGAGTTTAAAAACTGTCACTGCAATGCAAACAATTCTACGAAACTCATCGCTTTGTAATTATCCTTGTTATACTCCATTTAAGTATTTCTAAAAAAATACTGTTGAGGATCGATTTCAAGGGCATTTCTGAGAGATAACCAAAAACATTGCAAATACATGAGCCATCCATGACATTTTCTTGTTCCATAATGAAGAATGAAATAAGAGAAGAGAAAACAGCTTTTTTATCCTAATTGGATGAGAGAGGTAAGAGGAAAATTTTATTTCTCATTTTCATTATGTTACGAAATCTGGACTATTTTTCAACCTCATTATCTTTGGAATAATGTCACAATGCATTTGTGTACAATAACACCTTGTTTTTCTCTTGCTTCACAATAAATATGAGGAGTATAACTTAATGTAATGTGTGCTACAATTCTTTATTTAGGGGTTTCCTAGCTCAGCAAAGCAAACATAGGGAGCTTATTTCGGGCATGGGCTCTTATGAAATACACAAGGTTAGCAATGATGGGTGCTAATTGTTACAGACAAACTGGATAGAGCCCTTTGATTGACTATGATTTGTGGAAATTCACAACAAGATATATTTAAGTATCTGTAAGCATTGGCAGAAAAGAACCAAATGGACAGGGGCACACCTTGAGATAACAAATTAATAAGGAAATTAATACATATAAGGAAATTAATACATATAAGGAAATTAATACATATAAGGAAATTAATACATATAAGGAAATGAGAAGCAAAGGATTACCATGGGGAAAATATGTGGTCCAAATAAAGAGAGATTAGAGACATGTGGATGGAGATGAATGGAGGACTGCAGTCAACAAATGTGTGGCTTGTGGAGTAATGATGATTTCTAAATATGTGCATATAATAAACAACAATAATAAATATTTTTTAAACTTGATATTTACATGACCACATAGGAGTCTAAGTAATTAAGAAAAAGAACAATAACTTAGTATAATGTTAAAAATGGGAGCTGGCTGTACAAATTAATTATTTAATAAGTAGTATGCCAATAAATTTAAATTCTATCAATACAATATACAGCTGTTTAAGAAAGTATAATTTTGTGTCTTGCTTTCCTTCTCTTGTCACATGTTGGACAGGTAGAACTGTTTGTGGAAAAGAGAAGTAGTTGAAGATTGATTGGACTGATGGAAGCAGGTAAAAAATGGTTATTAGAAGAAACTTCTTCTGATAAAATTTCAACTTAATTAAGGGATGGGCACAGTTTTACTTCAATGTCAAATCATTATGAAAAAAATGCTTTTGATAAGTATTTGGCAATAGAAGGATATCTCTCTCTGATAATAAAATTAAAGGAAGATGACACAATATAAAAAAGATCAATAATGGTCAATGTAATTGATTTTCCCATTAGAAAAACTTTGTTGTTCATATGTTTTGGTTAGGCCAGATGGGAAATTCAGGAGTGTTTGATAAGTCATTGTGCTGATTTTCTGAATTTAAAGGAATATTTAGCTACTCTTGGCATTTTGAGTGACAAGTATGAAAACCAGTCACAAAATCACATGTCGCAAATGGTACTCATGAACCAGCAATAAATGATTTTTTAGCACATCAGTCATTAAGTATCATCAGTTTCATTAGCTTTAGATCAATTCTGTGAATTGATAAACATACTTCATTAAAGTGATCCACTAAATCCATTGATACAATCTACTTAACTGTTTGAAATATTGCTTTCAGCACAAAAAATAGATACAAATACATATTTAATGAAACATGCCTGTTCATTCAGCTCCAGTTGTAAGCGTAACTCAGCTGGATCATCATCTTCAGATATCCCTTCATCTTTCTCCAAGGAGGGCTCTGGGGTAAGACGAGCAGGACTGGGACTCTGTTTTCGCGCTGCAAGGTTTACTTTCAATCAGCAAAATTTTGGTAGATGCATAATGTTAAGGAGAGGTGATAACTCATATGATACAAGATGTTTATTAAATCAAAGCAAAATTGAAAACATTTAAATTCTTCTCCAACATGACAACTTTTCTGATAGAAAGTTAGTGAATGGCATATACATGGTCATTTTCCTATCTTTTAAATAGCTCTGAAAAAAATGGCTCATAAAATTGTTTCAATGCATACTGAAAATGTAAGGCAGCTGAAAGAACACTGTTCATGCTAGTATGAGGTAATCTGTGCAATGGGGTGCAAATTTTCTTCAAAGCACACTCACAAACCAACCAGAAAAGTGCCCAGAAAAGTATTGACAGAATGGTTTCCTTTTCAAGTGACTGATGATAGATTATACATACATATAACTCACAAAACTATGGGAAATGACAAATGTCAAATTACTAATGAAAATGGTTGCCAATTAAGCATCAAAGAACAACTCTACAATAATATTAAAAGGCAAAAAAAGTTTTCTATGCATCTGCCATATTACACTAAGAAACATTCTTGCAAAGAATATTTACATTAACATTTCAAATTACAAATCAATTAAATTTTTTCTTTGACTTACTGCATAACCATGTTGTAATAGTAAAGAGAAAAGTGCAGAAAAATAGTGACAAACTACTACAGTCTTGAAACCTAAGGTCAGTTGGCTTGGTGAGGGTAGTGCTCACCTGTAGTGGAACTATACCAATGGGCAGATGGAATTACATTTGAATTTAAAAGATTAACCTAAAATATTAAAATGCCTAAAACATTAATATGTATGTTAATATTCACCATCCTCACCACCATACATACAACCCATCTTGCACATGTTATTTCATTATGAAAAGACAACTAAAACTCCTTATACAATTCCAAATAAACCCTAACCAAATTAATAAAACTACCTTCTTGAATTATCAGTGAAAACTAAAATTGTGGAATTTCTCTGAACACTTACCTTCTATGTGCTAAAATCATGAATTGGGATGCTTAAAAATTTTTAATTATCAATAAATGAATCAACAGGCACTCCACATCATGTAACTGGATGAAAATAAAAAATTCAAATTTTTAAGGGTTGTTTGGTTACTCTTTAGTTTCTTGGATGCTTCTGAATTACTTCAATTTCAACATGCTCAGAGAGGTAAAATAAATCTTTATTACAGAGATTAATGGGCCAAAAATTAGACCCTGAAACCAACAACTGACATGAAATTGGATTTTTGTTGAATAGTAGTAAGGTTTTTGTGTTTTTTTCTATTTTTATAAATTACTTCCTATTTTTGCATGTATAAAACTAATTGTGAAACTTGGGATAATGAAACAAAGTTAAATACAACCTTAGTTTAAGTTGACTCCTAAATATTTCATACTTCGATAATTCTAAAAAAAAACAAAATATGTTACTCGGACTTATGAGTTCCTGTTGAAATGATATCAATTATCCTTCAATGCTGTATTGAACAAAGACAAATATTTGAAAAGCATAAGTAGAAAAAGGGGCATACTTTAGTTTCCCTATTATTGTAAGTATACTCTCATTATAAGAATATACTTTTGATAATGTCACAATTGTCATGAAGTAAGCCAATTGGTTAAGAGAAACAAAAATCTGAGGAGATGAATAGTTTAGAAGAGGTTAATATATTATAGGTTACATTATTATAACCATCAACAATGGTGAAGTGAAAAATTTCATCCAGAAATATGAAAATATGTCAAAAAGGACTATATATTGAAGAGATTAGTCTGCAGATCATTTCATATTATGTCATTTGTTATAACATCTAAAGTAAGGTAAAATATCCAAAAATATCTATAATTATGCAGGGGTTAAAACAAAACATATCACAATTTTTACTATTTTTCATCTGCAAATGTATTACAATATTAATTTCCAACAAGTGTTTACACCTAATTTAAATACCAATTTCTGTGCAATGAATTTATTGACATAAGGGCCTGAGAGAACTCCAAGAAGTAAAGAAGCCTTGACAATTCAAATATATATAATGTGACTTAATCTCAAGGAAAATTGAAATGTTGACTTATTAGGTAGAGCATATATGCCAAAAGACTGGAGAAACTCTGGTTATTCCTGCCAACCCATTGATTATTAGGTAACTATTCATTGCATTATGAACTCATTACAACATGGCATTATTGCATAATAAACAACAGTTAATGTATCAAACTTAAATAGTAATTAAATTGGATGTACTAAATTATATTAAGCAGGTGCTCAAATCAATAATGAAGGAAAAATAGAAATCAATCATCAGCCACTGAAAGTTTCAGAAATATCTCCACCAAGTCACAGAAATTTTTTTTTGGAAAAATTGTACCCATCCTCTTTTTTTGATATTTCATTAGACATTTTAATATTTCTTCTTAGGATATAAATGCAAAGTGCATTCCATAAATTTTAATGAAAGCTTACATCAGTGAGTTACACTTTCATGGAAAAGTTCTGCGAATACTCAAAAAGACAAAAGATTCACTTTCTAATGCCTACTTTGAGCAAAATGTGGTAAAATTAAAGAGTGGTGAGTAACATTAATTGGATTGGCAAAGAACAATTTATGATAATGCAAAACTTTGGGCTTGACTGTTAGTTGAAGCTTCACACATGTGTTCCACAAACAGTATTCAAAAGATAACAGAATAATATTGACATGGAAAATGAAACAAACATAATATAACAGGATGTTAAGACAGTGATCAATAATAAATCCATGACTATGTTAATAACTGCAGCATTATAGAAACTAGGAAATTAGGGGCAAATCATGCAATGACACAATGATGAAAAAAAACAAAGTTTCTGTGTGTGCTCATGCCCAGCTGTGAAACAAAGTCCCTGCCATTAGAGAAAAGACACTGCTCAATGCCAAAGCTCAACTTTGTTATTTCCACTTTGATAGATTCCAAGCGTTTAGTCAAGTTCTGCATAAGTGGATTTTTAAAAAATCAAAAGTTTTTATAACACATTATATGAATCCTGTTCATTCATTACATTTCTCTACAGTCCTAGGTCTGCCAAAACCGCTTGCAAAAAATACAAGAAAATTTCTACCGAATCTCAACAAGAACTTTTCAGTAATAAGTCACTTTAAATGAGTACTTGACAGTTAGAATGAAGAGATATGGCTGGTATGGAGGGTAACAACAAATATTTCATCCTTCCAACATGTTGCAGAAAACAATACATAAGCCTAAGGCAAACATTTTGTTTTTTGACCTGCAAAATTTTTTTTTTAGAATGTTATCATGATTTGTAAAGATTTCAAAGACTTTTGTTAGTGATTGTAAAAAGTAATTGTGAGTCATTAAAACGTGATTAAATTGAAGGGGACATACTACTCCTCGACTTAGCAGCCATTCTCTTCAGTTGTGCCACCAAGGACTCATTGTCGTCTTCCACCCGAGACAACGTCTTGCGCAAGTTCTGTGCCTGTAAGTATACAACAATAAAATCCATAATATTTATGGAAGATTTTTGATGAAGAGGAGAGTCCTGATGCTTGTATTCCAAAAAAGAAAATCTCTCACTACTCTTGAAGAGACATTGTTTGATGACAATTTTGTAATTAATAGATAAAGAAACATATAATCACACGATTAACACTGCTCCAAAACAAATGTGATAAAAGGTGGCTGAGGCATGAAAAAAAAACTTTCACAATTATGGAAACTCCAATTATGTTTCTCGAAGACATCTGCATTGTTTGAATGGGATCCAAGCCATTAAAAAACAAGAGACAGTAACCAATATGATTATCTAGAGAAAGCTCATTAAGTATTTTTTTTTATTTAATAAACAGGAATAAAAACAGTTAGATAGTTAGACAATCATCAAATGACTGAACAAAGCAGTAAAGTATGTGGAAGTCTTAGACATATTATTATACAAGGAAAATGTTTCAGATAATGTTAAAAGCACATACTGACTCCTTAGATCCAAAGCATTTTTTTGGATACAACATATATGTATATGTTTCGTGATGAAGTGTAAGAAGGATAATTTTTTTCAAAAACGCTAAACAGGGGTAACAACGTCCACCCACATAGCATAGAGGCAGAAGCATAAAGATTTTGGCTCACATCTGAGATAAATAAATATTAAACACACAGACACCTTTTTTTTAGAAGCTAAGTGGTAAAAAGGCATCATTCTATGGAGCTATTGAGATAACGTCATACTTCATTACCTAATGGCATTAGAAAAGCAGCCATTGGTGAGGATGAGACCAACAGAGATGGGAACATTGAGGTGAGGGATATTTGCTGCAGGGGAGCCAGGATGGATGACGGCAGGATGGAAGAGGAGGAAGCTGGGGAGGAAGGTCTCGACAAGAGACTCTGAGAGCACTGTGTCCCAATAGAAGCGTACACCTTGGTCAAAGGGTTAAATTTCTGCATGGGAACCTCTGCAGGGATAAGATTGTCTTGGCTGACATCCAGAGGGAACTGGATGCCAACAGAACAGCTCTTGACAGGAGGAAGACTGGGAGTGGATGGAGGCGTGGGTGAGAGGAATCTAATGAGCGAAGGAGGAGAAGTCGAACTGATGCTGGCGGGCGAATGCTGAGCGTGGGAGGAAGTCATCAGATGGTCCAGCTCTGGGGTGGTCTTCCCTGAGGATGGCAAGGATGGAATTGTCAGGGATGGGGAGTGGCTCAGGTCAGAGAGAGGTGGAGATGGTTGGCGTTCTGACGGATAAAGAAGACTATAGAAGAGGGATGTGATGGCAGGCGAATCCCTGTTCATTGATTGCACTGGGGACATCAGTGGGTTTGTCGCATCGGGTCCAGTTGCTGGGCAAGTGGAGGGAGCAACAATCACTGCAGATATGTTGTCACTGTTCTCGGAGGTGCCAGATTCCAAACAACTTGTTTGGGTGCTTGCCTCATTCGTTATCACAACATGGACGGGGGTGTTGAGATTTCTGGTGTCATTCATGCTCAAAAGAGTCTGAGCCCCAAACTCTGCAGTCAGTTGTGTTTTTGCTTCATCTGCCGACTCTTCTTTGTCCTCCGTTTGTCCACTTGGTGTTGGCTGTATCCCAAGGGTACAGGGAGGAAGAGTTTCCTGGGGGTCTTCTAAACAGTTCAGATCCAAATCCTCTGGTCTGATTTGCATTCCAGACTCGCAAGTAGGAACCTGCTTCATAGTCAGGTCAACATTCATACCAATTAGGCTGAGGGATGTCTGCACCTCAGTGTGATAGATTGCTTTGTTAATCAGCGAGCACAATCTGTCCATCTCGGATAAGGAGATTATCGACTGGGTGCTACAGTCCATGCAATCAATTTGAATTTCAGATTTCTGACTCTCTAGTAGGGATTGAACTTGAGTGCCCATCTCACACATTTCTCGCTTCTTCAAGTAACAACTCTCCTTTGAAGATTCTTCTGTTGTCTGTGTGTAGGAATCAATGGTTATGGTCCCTTGGAATTTAGGTTCTGGCACTTTGTGTGCACCTCCTTCGGACGTCTGAATGCCAAAATCCTTCATTAAACCAAGCTTGCTGAGACGTTTCTTTTCTGAAACGTCCAACAGCGGATGTTTCAAAGAAGTCGGCATTCCCATTTCTGAGCTTAGGGATGGTATCAGGGTATCGGTCATCTCCATGCCTTTCATTTGCAAGTACCTTGAGCCAATGTTTTTGGGTCTCAGTTTGGGAGAGGAGGGAAAAGGGGGCAGAGGAGGTACAGGGATCTGATTTTGCCTCGGGGGCAACGGTGGGGGGGGTGATTCAGGTTTCCAAGAAGATGATAAGGACTCCAGTTCACTCCCCACGACTTGAACAGCTCGAGTGCTGCAGCTGAGTCTTGGAGCCACAAAACTGCGTCTTCTTCGAAGCTGTTTTGGCAATTCATTCATAGAGACATTAGAACTTCCAATGATAAGATTATAAATGACAGACCAAAATACATTGATGAAAGATAGACCAAATTATTCATGGTTGGCGTCTAAATTCTCAAAAGTTTATAGTGAAAGTCTTTCTTAATATCTTTGCACTATATGAGAATCTACCTATGATTATAAAAAAATTTCCATGCTTCAAAAGTGAGAAAATGTGATGCCCCTAAAATAGAACTCCTATAGGCTGACAGCCTAATGGCATCCAATAATATCTACATGATATTATGTATAAGCCTGATTGGTGTACGGTGAACTCTGGATTATCAGGGTAAAATAATAGGAAGGTCATGGCCTTTTTTCTTACTGTATTTATGAAATGTTTAAATTAGACAGTGACATAAAAAGAGATCCTCTATTATACATGACCCTGAGGTGAGGAGGATCCTTATAATAGCAAATTCAAAGTACAACCCTGAACAAAAGCACCCGCCTGGAGAAGAGGAGGAAACAAATTTATCAGTACATCCAGCAAAAATACTTTCTTTGTTGGGCCTGAATCATGATTATTACTTATACATTTGGCTCCTTATACTCCTCTGCTTCCCATATCTCATATTGTTTACCTTCTGTCCTTGACCAATCACTGTAAAAATACCTAGTATGTCCCCCTGTTGGTTAAATATTTGAGCTAAGGCCCACTATGGCTATCCAAGAATTCCATAATAAAAATTTCCTTAATACAATAGGCAAACTTCTTAACAAATGGTGTGCTTACCAAATTTTAGGAAAGGAAATTAGTAAGGAAGGTATATGAACATTTCATTTAAAATGAGGAGTAAGGAATCAGTTATAATGATGAATTTAATAAAATCACAAAAGGAAAAGAAACAAAATAAATTGATAAAAACTCAGAGACTGCAGTGATAAGGACATATTGAAAGAATCAATTAGACTTGCATGCCAAAAAGAATGTTTTATGGGAAAATATATGCAATGAGAAAGAGAGTTAGCCCCAGGTTGGCATGGCCGGAAGATGTGCACAAACATCTCAGGTGGATGAAAGTGGAAGGCTGGGGAAAAAGATGGCCAATAGAGAGCAATGATTGTGCAGGGAACCAAGGCTCACCCTGGGGGAAGGGAATGAAGGATGCACACTCATATATGTACTACAGAGTGGTACTGTTTCTTAGTGCCTCCATAGAGATTGCCTTTGCAAGTGTGCTTAATGAATTTATCACAAAGATGATCCTTAAAATAGTGCATGTTTCACTTGGGAAACAATCCGGTGCTAAGTCTAGTGAACACAATCACATAGAGTACGGGTGAAGACCAGAAATACTTTGTTTGGCCAAAAACCTTTAGAATAATGTTGATATAGAAATACCTGATAAGCCTACCACACATCTTTAAATTGAAAATATTTTTTTGCTGAATGACTTTCTATTAGATATATAACATTTCAATGCTAGTTCTGTCATTAAGTAATTTGCATTGTCAGTATCAATTAATTCAACCTGATATTTTGTGAATATTAAAACAAAGAGAGGTGATAATATCATTAAGAATAAAAATTATGTTAATGAAATATGAAAGACCTATAATCTACCCATGGATAATCAGGAGTTCACCATTACAAAGCTCATTATTAAAGTTTTTATTTCATGTATATAATTTATGCCTATGAAACTCTAAGGGAAATAATATAGAATATTATATGTATATCATAGTTATGATGTGTTCCACATTATGTGTGAAATATTTAAAGGATTACAGCTCCTCTTGGACATTGATATATAAGTATTAATAATGAAATGATGCAAATTTGCCTTCAGTGAATAAATACTTATTTAAAGATTAAGTCAATGGTAAAATTATTTTCTTCACTTATAAGTATACTTTTCATGTTTCCCTATGACATACCAACAACATATGGTGTGTTCATATCTATAAACTTATATAAAATGTATGGCCAATTAAATAAAAGCCATTTTTAAGGTTCCATATTAATTATAAAAACAGGGACATAATGTAAAACAAATGCTTAGAATCAGAAATTATATATTAGCCCGATTTAAGTTGATACTTCTACAGTAAAAATGTATCAATAAACAAAATATTTAAGTTTGAAGCATACATATTTAACTAAAATACATAGAGAAACCATATTGTGTGTGATATTATTTTTCGAATTTAAGTGACAAATTATGCCCATAATTTACTATAGGAAATGTGATAAATATGGATATGATAGCTTGAATTTTTTATTCCTCTAGTAACCAAGCAATAAATTCTTCATGCTTACTTCAATTACAATATCATTCCAGAGAAAAATTGTTTTCAACTATTCTACTGCCACATTAACTGTTACTTGTTGATTGAATGGAAGAGAATGAGTATCATTCAGTAAAAGCTCTAAAGCACCTGATGTATCAGAATTAAGTATGCTTGCATAATATTGGAAAGATAGGCTCGAATGTCAAAAAGAACACTGTACCCTGCCAATAGTTTGTTGACTTACTGTAAATTTTGAAGTGATATTAAACAGCTTACTTAAATAGTAATATATGATATATGCTTGCAGCTACTTGAAGCAATTCAGGCTATGGTGCAAGTACTGGTCTTTAATGAAGTTAAGATAAGGGAAACTGTGAATATCCTGAATATTTTCCAAAAAAAGTATGTTTCCCTAGAATACATGCTGGTCACAAAATGACTGATTTATTTTTACTGTCATAGTTTTAAAAAAGTGGTCCATAACACATTGCTCAAAGCTCTTTTTAAGCAAATCTCATTTGAAATAAATCAAAAGATACAAGTTCTCACTGACTATGGTTCTCAGAAGATTTTTTCCATCTACGTAAACTATGCAAAATTCAATACTATTATTATTCGTGTGCAGTATTCCAGCAGAAGTATGACCAGTGGTGCATTAGCTATACCTAGAAAAATAAAAAAAGCTTGATAACATAAGACATGAACTTCATTTACCTCTTCTTCAGCAAACCTCAACTGCTCTCGAAGGTCTGCCTCCCTTTCCATTGAATCCTGAAGATCTCTTAAAAGTTGTACTGGATCCTCCTGGGAGCCACCTCTGGTTAAACTCTCTCTAGTGGGACGCTGTGTGCATGCCACCAAAAAAAAGAAAATATTTTAATGAAATAGGAAAATATATATATTATGTTTATTATGTGATTCCTTGCATATATTTGATTTCCATAAAGAAGAAAAATTGGCAGTTAAGAATTTTTAAAATGTTCTCAAACATTGCAGGTATTCAGAATAAATAGGTACGACAACATTACAGGAACAAATCTGTAAAAACATCAAGGTCATAGAGAAAATTATTCTGATATGATAACTGTATATGCTCCCATTAAAGGTGGCTGAGTCATTTTTGCAGGCAACTCTCAGATAAACATTTGGTCAACATATTTTACTGGTATTAAGAATGAAGACTAGAATAGAAGTTTTAAAAATATAAAATGGACCACAAAAATCACATTTAAAACTGACAGACTAATATATAAGAAGTAGAATATCAAGCACTGAGGAGAGGATTACAATTGATCATGAAAAATTGAGAGCATTTTAATAATATGTTTAAGTGCATTATATATGTTAAATCACATAAAAATATATGCACGTGAATCAAGTAGCTCAGAAATATTCAAGAAAAGACCTCATTATGATTTTCAACCTTTCATGGGAGCATATCAGAAAAATATGCAGTAGGTATCTATCTGGTTATATAGATGAGTGTTTAAAAAAAAAAATATATATATATATATATGTACAAAGAAGAGGTTTTATTTTACATGAGTTAGAACACAATGGGATTTATTGATCAAGCAAGGAGCCTTACAGGAAAAGGAGCTACCAAGTAATTAGATGTAATCAGGTGAAGATCCATTACATATGTGAATAGTTGTTACAAGAAGAAAATAAGTGTTAAAAATGGTACCACAGAAGATGAATTTGGATTCTATGCAGTCATGAAAAAGGAAAACTATTTATTTATTTAGAAGGATCCAAAAACAGACAATTTGGCCTTTACACAGGGTATATAATAATAATTCAATAAATAACAAACAAAAAACAATATGGGGTTAAAAATCATAAGTAATACAAATTATAAGAGCCCAAAAAAATTTCATGTGTCTAAATATAAAAAAGACAAGACTGTGCTATTGGTTCCTTAAAAAGATTATTATGATAGTGTGTTACATGAAGATATGAAGGATGAGGTGATGTCATTTCAGAGGTGAGACACCTGGAGAAATTAAAGGCAACCCCTGACATATCATATTTAAAAAAATTATAGATTTTATAGAAATGCCTTGCTGTGAAATTAGCCACAGATGTTTAAGAATATTTTACAAATTTCAGTAATTTTACACAAATATTGGTGTAGTGACATTCCCAAGCGTAAATATGTCCAAAGATTAGGATGAAGATATGGGATCACAGTATATTTATGAACATTCAAAATAGCCCTTATAATGGAACCCTGTCCACACACAAATATTATTTTTAAATATTTCTAGTCATTCAATACAAAGATGTTAATTATAGTCATCATTAAAAAACTACATATTAATAATATTATTCCATCTTAGTAGTGAATGATATATATGCTTTACGATTTCCAAATAGATTGTTAAAACTGAAAGCAGGAAAACCAAGCCAATAGCCAACCTCTCCTGAAGATGATTTTGCAATTGCTGCAAGTTTTGGTGCCCTCTTGAAAACTTCCTCCATCTTTGCTCCGGGCTTCTTCTTCCCTTCTTCAGCGGTCTTCAATTTTTCTTGCAAGGTCTCAACCTCTGACTGTAGTCTCAATGCCACTTGATTGGCCAGAGAAAGATCATGCTCCAACTACAGCAATGGTTTACAGAATGCATTTGCATTACGTCACAAGTAACACCACATTTCCTCGACCATTTGGTTACCAAAAGCTAATGACTATGCACCTAAAAATTATTTTTTTGAACATCCATGGTAATCATAGATCATACTATATTACAAATTATCAACTGCAAAGAAATTATTTACCACTGACACTCACAGCCTAGATAGGTGGAGTCAGAGAAAAAGTGACTAATCTAAAAGTACCTCATCCAGTCCATGCATTTTCTTGATTTTTCAATGTGAAATCATAATAGTATTGAATAAAAAATAATAATTTTATAATTAAAAGATTTTGTGGAGGAGGGGAAGTTTTGGAGGGGACAAAAGAGGAAGGAGGGGAGGTTCTGAGGCTCTGAACAGGAAGAGGAAGAGGGGGGGGGGAGGGGGGGAACACAATTTTGCTGTTATGCAGAGTAATGGAGATGGATATGGCTTAATGTTTGATATCATTACATAGTGTTACACTGGGATTAGACGATGCTTTGAGAATCTATGTCTGCTCCAAAACATCCAGTTTAAAGTCTTTGTCGGTTGAGTCCAAGACATCAGGGATTAATGACTTGAACTCATCTGACAAAGGCTTTAACCCCTCAGGCAAGCCTTTTAAATTTCATTTAAATCCCCGAGGATGGATTTAAATTTTAATTAATTTTTAATTTTCAATTTTCAATTTTTATGATTTATGATTTTTCAATTTTTCCTTTTTAAGTTTTAATTTTTAATTCTCAATTCTCAATTTTTCGTTTAAATTTAAAATTTAAAATTTCAATTTTTAATTTTAACAATAATTTTAATTTTAACATTAATTTTAAATTTAACTTAAATTATTATAAATTAAAATTAAACCTTATTTAATAATTATTATCATAAATATAACATTATTATGGAAGTGAAACTGGACATAGTGACTATATCAGATATCCCTTGGAATGGATTCACTTGACGTAGTGTCTACGTCGGATGTGCCTGAAGGGTTAAACTGGATGCTGGCAGCTGTTAGCTGGATGCTTTGGCAGATAGAGAACATCAGATCATTGTCTAATCCCAGTGTAACCCTAGGCTATGAGCAAACATTCAGCAATCCATCTCCACTACTCTCCCTACAAGTGAAATTGTCACAGAAGCACTTACCCCCCTTCCTCCCCTTTTGCCCAACCCTCCCATCACCCTAACAAACCATAAAGCCTCACCCAACCTATACCACATTCCACCTACCTTTTGCCAAAAGGCCCTTTAAAAACCCACCCACACACACACTTTTATCACCTACCCTTTCCCTTGCCCCTTGTCATCCTCTACTTCTCTCCTGTTAATTACCTACTGGCCTTTTTTTGAAATTCACCAATTCTCTATCAAGCCACAACCCACACCCATCTCTCTTCATATGTTTATATATTTGTGTTTACCCTATGTCAATCCAGTACCTGGTGATGCTGTAATGCAATGAAACACATCGTACTATTTAATAAACACTGTGGAAAAGTATGTAATTCTTTCATTCCAACTATGGAGTTTTTGTTTTTATTCTTTGAAACCTAAACTTTTTCTTTTGGCTTGATCTGAGGTTTTTTCTTGGCTACTATGGTCTAAGATTTAGAATAAAATGAGCTACCAGTGGAGGAAATTTTTGTTTATGAAAATATACTCCCAGTTATTAAATCAACTATTCTCAAAAGAGATTTCACTAGTTTGACGTTGATTATTCAAATTTGACACATTATAATGACCATGGATAATCAAAACTCAGCACAAGTTAATTTAAATGATAAAATAAGATTTGAGCAAAAGCAGTCTGTGCAATGAGCAAAATCAACAATATAAGCTTGAGCATAAAACCTTAGCTTCTACAATGACTATCTGTGTCCAATCCATGATTATGTATCTAATCTATGATAAACATTGATAAATATGTTCTACATTAATATTTGAAAGAAATAACTAAATATTACAAAAAAAGCTTCATTGTGTTTAAATCCTTTCAGCTTACAAGGAAACTGAGTTAATTTATTTTCTTGAAATGAAGGTTATTTTAGCTTAAGCATTAATATCTTTGAAATCTAAAAAGCTATTGCTTCACAGTAAAATATCTTTAAAAAGAAACCACAAAATAAGCCCATCTTAGGTACAAGCTGATGGGAATCACCACCAACCTTTTTCTGTGTCTCGGTGGCTCCAGCCCCAGAATGGGCCGAAAGGTTTGCAATGGCCTCATTGCGTTCCGTTTCAAGAGTCTCTGCCCTTCTTTCAGACTTCCTTAACTTAAACTGGAGTATGCGACAATTTTTGGCAGTTTGCTCAAGCTCCTTCTTCAATGACGTGTATTCATCCACCTGATCTTCCCTTAGGAGAAAGATTTAAACATTTGAAATTCTATCGCTCTATTCTATAATTCTATCACTCTCTGACAGCCCATATTCTCAGAGACCTTGTAACTAGGTCATAAGAGTTCAAGTTCAAGGATATCCTTGAATTACTTGGAAATTCACTTAAACCAAAAACATTCTTCCAGGAAAGGTAGAGAAACTGAGGTCAAAGATGACTACATAGCCGAAAAAAAAATTTGCTTCATCAATATCACATCATAGAAACATGATAAATACAGTAGAAGTCTGCTATAGCGAGTATGGCTTATAACGAGAGTATCGCTATAGCGAGTGATTGTTTTGCGTTGGTTGGTCCACGTGTTAAAACATAGGCAGTTCCACCGTTTATTACGAGTGATCACACCTGCACTGTCGCTATAGTAAGTAGATTTTGCCGTATCTGGTGTCCGGGTTGCATACATCGCAGGTTTGGAACACGCATTACATTGTCATGTCTCGCGAATCTACATTGTACAAGAGACTTTGTGGTGATTTTACGAGAGAAGACTTTGTGGTTAGATGCCACAGACTTTCTTGGGGAATGACTGAACAACTTATCTTGGAATCTGTGCGCCATTCTGTTATTTCCTGGTATTATTTCGTCCTTATAGCCGACCAATCGGAATAAAAGAACATATGGAGCTGTTAGCTAGACTTGTAGACAATATAGGAAAAGCCCATTTGTCTGTGTTGACCTTAGCAGGACGGAAAATCTCTCGACCCTCCTCTTATTTATGGAATCATAATTGTTAACTGCAGGCCATACCGTATCTATGATTGTTCACGAAATATAGCTAAAGATAATACCGATGCGTGACGTACATTAGTTTTGAGTGCATGATTAATTTTTAAAAGTGACAATATTTTAAAATCTTTTTAATGAAACGATCTATTTTAAATGCATTTGCGGATGGATTGATAAACTACTTCATTACTCTTTTCCCCTAATTTTGGTGCCGTTATAAATGCCGAAAGAGGCGAATTTAAATGACCGTCGGCTATATAGAGTGTGAATTATAACAAGAGATTTTTCGTCATTTATCAGCTCTCGTTATAGCGGGCTTCTACTGTACTGCCTATGTTTTGACCCCAGTGTTTTCATGGAACTCCTCTGTTTCCAAAACTCTTTAGATTTTCTATGTGAAAACAGTTGAATTTATCCTGGATTTCTTTACAGTTTACCAAGGTTAGAATTTAAAATTAAGAATCGTACCAGATATTTAGATTATTTCTGTCATACTAGGACAGTAGCATTGCACTGACAACAATAATATCAAGGAAAGTAAAAACATACATTATCAACACCATCAAAGCGCTGACACAAGATTCAACACTTGATGCAATCAGGTAAGGTAATATTATGAGGAGAAGTCCTCACCCACATTTTTATAAATAGGTACAATCTTCAAAGAACGTACGAGGTGAATTAAAGTTGTAAGACCTCCAATTTTTTTTCTCCAGACTGGAAACAGATAAAGACATGCGGTTTGTTTTAAAATGAGCGGGCACTCTTTGTCAATACGTGACAGAGATGGCAGAACTGTACAACAGACAGAACCTCTAGCGGCAGCTGCGAGAATGAGAACTGTTTTCGATACTTAAAATGGCGAAGTTTTCGTTACATGACCAGCATGTAATCATTCGTGGTGTGACACCGATTGAAATTCATTGCCAGTTGAAGGAGACATGTGGTGATGGAGTCATGGATGTGTCGAAAGTACGTTCATGGGCGCGACAGTTTAAAGAATAAAGAACATCATGTGACAACGAACCAAAACAATCTGGGCCTCGCACAAGCCGACAGCGTAACAGCGATTTTCCCGTGGTCAAAACAGACTCCCAAAGAAGCCTTCACCGCGGCCATAGAATCATGGAGTCTACTTTGCGAAAAATGTGTACGTCTGCAGGGAGATTACGTCGAGAAGTAACACAAGTTTAATTGTTTTGAAAGTGAATAATTAGTTAGAAAAAAATCGGAGGTCTTATAACTTGAATGCACCTCTTACTTAGGGTGTTTCAATATCTGGCCTTCTTTGTAGTCTCTGAATGGAATAACCTGCAGTGACCCTGGAAAAATATTTTCTTTTCGTGAATATCACCTGGAATTAATTACCCATCGACTTCTAGACATTTTCCTGGAACTAAAAAGCGCGGCACTATTTTACAGTTTCATCGGGCTCACTCCTCTCGGACCCCCGCAAAGTCACCTCCGTCCCCCGAGTGCCCTCGTGAAGGCGGGCGACAAACGCGTGCGCCAAATAAAACTTCCGTGCCTTTTACTCGAGGGCACATTCGCCATTTCCACGACGTAACGCCGGGAAACTACACGGTTTATTGAGACGCATTCGTATTTACGGCGTGCCTCGTTCGAAAGTGAGCTCTTCTTCCGTTTACGACTCCCTGAGGGTCTCGAGGCTCGTCTCCGTCGTCTTGGATACCAAAAAGATTGTGTTTCAACAAGTTGCAATAATAACGAAATTTAGCCACGAGCTACCACATAATAATTGCTC
>WURS02000011.1:2170289-2182965 GCA_011762765.2 Rhinocypha anisoptera | reverse complement strand
AGGGAAGAACTAACTTTGGAATAGTGTTTGAAATTCGGGTAGTGTTTAGTAAAATGAAATTCAAGACCATAATGATCCGAGATACCGAGGTTGATTACCTTGGTAATAAAACAATCTGTGGGCAAGCTTGTTATGATATTGTCAATGCAGGAGTTCAATCTAGTTGGCTCCTTATTGACACAGAACAAATTAAAGGACAAAAGAATATTGATTTGTTATTACCCTGATAATGAGCTGTGTATATGGAATGTATTCAAAATTGCTCTATGGGTGATACCCAGAGCAAAACAATAAAAAAATTCAATTCAATGTTTAGAGTATGATTGTATTTTTCTATGTTTATAGTTGTTTGTGTGTTTTATTTTGTATTTAAATTGTTTGACAACATCTATCATAGCACTTGCTCTGCATGTAAACTCAAGATGAATAAAGATTATTATTATTACCCTGGTAGGAAACCACAGGCGGCTCAGGGAAAGGAACTGGCACCTCTACCATAATGTGTGAATTTCCACATGCCATGGGTTTAGTACTAGGTGAGCTCTACCCTCACTTAACACACCAACCTTTGGGTTGATTACCGTTGTGGTTGGGTAAGCGAGGTAGGGGTAGGAATAACAATATTAATTTAATTATAAAGAGAAACGTTTAATATAATTAATATTAAAAATTTTATCCACATACTATGGAAATCTTTAAATGGAAAGTAATTCAGTAGAGTATTTTAATATAGTAGTTTTATTAATAGCAATCCAAGGCACTAATAACTTTATTTTTTGACGTGCCTATAAATTCACAAACTAACTAACTTATGCAATTCACACACTATAGAAAAGTTGGGCCACAACGCACTATAGATCATTGGTTGCTACGGCATCTAATAGTACAGGAGCAGAATAGAGAGTGACATTAGAAAAAATGGCTCCTGCCTTCCCTCCCTTCCTTCCTGGTCATCTTTTCCATATATTTTATAATGCTTTATGGGGACCACGGGTAGTATCATTTCTGCCCGTCTGGGGGCAGTAGTGGAATTGTAAAGGACTTATGTAATTGAAGAGCAGATAGTGTATAAATTACTTACATAATTTAGAACATAAATTACTTACCTTTTATTTCCCCTTTATTGAGGAAGTGATTTAAACTGTTCTGGCTGGGTATATGGGCTAAGATACCTAATTTCCTTCCTGATTAATTTATGATTAAATATTGTGAAATTTCAAATGGTTATTTGGCTGACCTGTTGTTCTGGCTTAAAATATTTCATAAGATCAGTATCAAGGTCAGGATCGTGCTGCTCATAGTGGCTCTTTGGGTCCAAGGGGTTCCCTGCTGGAGGTGAGTTTCCCCTCCAAGTGTTTACAAGTATATTTTTTTCCACTGAATTAGCTCTTCTTCTTCATTCACTGATATCTGCACATTAATGTGGTGTTTGTCTGCTGGGGCATTGTGGTGGACATTTAGTGAGTCATTTGTTTTTGTATGTGTGCCAAGTGGCACAGATGCAAAGGATGTCGTCAGGTGTCAACAGTTGGTGGTGTGGCCTCAGATGGTGTGTCTGTAGTGGATGTATTAACATGGTTACCAATAAATGGATTTCTGTGTATAGTATGTATCTTTTTAATCCGATGCCATCCTGCTGAGAGACATGGCAATTTAGACTGTTCTTTACCTTTGATGCCATAAGAGTCTAGTATCAGTTGTAGCCATCTTTAAACCCATTTTAGAAATATGCATCACAGGAATGGGGCAAGAGGTATCACGTTGTTGGTCAGTTTTTTAAGACTTTGAAGCCTACTCAATTGATTCAGATATTATGGCATTGTTGATAGCAAGACAATCATTAAGTTTTCCCTGCTTATATTCCTCATTTTGTTTAGCCATAGTTGAAATAAAAGAATATCATACTTTTCCATGGGAAATCCCATGGAAAAGTGTGACATATTTTTATTTCAACTACGGATAGTCATAACTTTCATGAAGTGAAGCCTGAGGTCATAAACTATACCCTGTTTATAAGATATAACTTATATATCTTATGGCTTCTTGCTTCAAAAGTTCAATGTCTGCGGCCATGCCAGCCATCTATTGTAAACTAACTGGAAATATTGCGACTAGGTAGTGGTATGTGATTTTCACTACCACAGGCATGTCCATGACATATCATGCTCCGTGTAAGCAAATTTTCATTGCTGGATTCTGTCATGAATGAGATATAGTTTCCAATGAGATCATGCACCGTGTATAAGGTGGCCTTAATAGTGTCAAGAAACAATCTCGGCTTAACTTGGTGGTAAACCTTCTTGCTTGTAGAAAGAGAAACATGGCATTGTCCACTTGTAATTTTATTTCTATTCATGACCGTGGTTCCATTGCATTTCATCACCTGAGCAAAACCATGGTTAAAAATAAAATTATAAGTGGAAAATGCTGTTTCTCTTTCTCCAACAAAGAGCTCCATATGTAATTTTTCACATGTTGCTTCCTTGTTCGGCATAATATCTTCCTTGAGCATAGCAGTTGCCTCTTCACCATAAATTCCTTCTTAGCTTGAGATAATCTACACTTTGATGTCCATTGTACCTCTTCCGTTCCATGTTATCCTGTTTCCCAGGTAGGTGAAGGATTTTTAGGGCACTTTTTCTAAATTCTCTCCTTGAAGTACACATATTCCTACAGTAAATGTGGTACATATTAACATCTCTGTTTTCACCCTTTTCATAACTAGAAACATTTTACTGTAAAACGTTGATGGACAGTGTTGTCAAGGGCCAGGAATATCATCAGTTCCTGTTGCCATGTCCAACTAATTTCAAAAGACCAGAAGGTTGAGGAATTTGGGTAAATTTGTTAGCTAACCTTTCATGTTGTGATGAAATTGTGTGATGTCATGAAATAACCTGTAAGGATCACTTTCAATGTGTTGGGTCAGATGTCATTGAGTGCAATTAAAAACAACGGATAGTTATTTATTTCTTTTATTAGATCACTGACTCTCCAAATAGCTGCACATGGTCAATGAATATCACATTTTTTTCTAAATAATGTACATCAGTGATAAAAACAGGCATGGTCAGTTGATTTCTGCATTCACATTACAGCTTTGTACAGTTAAATTACATTTCATTATTCCAAAACCTAGAACTGCATCATACGGAGAGGCTTTTTCAACACTTCAGGTAAATGAAAGCATGAACAATCATTTGTACAGTTGTGGATTATAGAAGAATTATGGATATGTTCATGCACTTTATCATAAATGGATGGTTGTTCTATAAAGTTCATTATTTTGCATATATGTAACATTATTCTCAAGATAATATAAAAACAACAAATATTTAGGGCCAAAAGGTATGACACAGGTTTTTTAATGATACATCAACAAATGTAGAACTTTTCACATGGTCTTTTCGGTGAGATATGTTTCTTCACAATGAATCAATATATTTAAACAAACATACTGAGTTATGCAATTACACCAACATCTTTCATGACCTTTGGAAGTTATATTATTGCTCCAATAGTAAGTCATTCAGGAGATTTCAGATGAAATTTTACAATAATACTGTAGCAGGAATGCTTAATACGGGCACAATTCCTATGGACTCCTCAGTCTTAGATGAAAACAATATTGTTTTTAATAATACTTGCTTATCAACTGAGAGAGTATGCAATAAAGACATCAGATATTAGGAATATCAAATTACAGGGTAGTTTTATTTGTTAGGTTTGACAGAAGACATATAAAACCTTGTATGAAAATTGTAAGAGGGAACCTTTATTTAAAAGAGTCCATGATATATATTGAATCCAGTTCATGTTTATCCTCTCAAAAAGAATTTGCAATAACTATAAGTAAATAGAGCCTTATTGTATAATACCATATATTTTAATTTATTTGTGGAACAATTAAAATTTTAATGCAGTGGGCTAGACTTTGCCATGATATCATTAGATAATGGCCAATAGAAATGTTCTTGATTGATAAACTCAAGATGAAATCTTAATGCTCCTTCCTTCTTATGGGTTAATATCTCAAACTTCCTTATGCAAGCAAATTAGTCCAATTTGTCTTCAATCTTTTGGTAAAAGGCTTTTAAATATTTTTAAAATGCCATCTACAGAGGGATAACTTTTTAAAAAAATAAAAATTAATGCAGAATTGAATGTAATGAAAACATTTTTTATACCTGTTGATATTTTTACCATATTTCCCGGCCTAGAGGTTTAATACTCTTTGAAAATATTGTAAGCACTCAGCAATGCTTGACTATGTATTTACACAGATGTGCCCTTCTGTACTGATGATAAACTTACATTTTCTTTCCCTTTATTTGTAATTTTTACCACACCATGACTTCTAGAATTCAAAAATAATGTATGCTTTCCGTGGTATCACATGACTGATTGAAACATTGCAATTACTTGTTTTATAAGTGTCTGATATAGGCAACACTATGGTGACTAGGGTTATCGCATCATTATGACCAATCCATAGTCTGAAATTGTCTTTGAAGTGCCTTTTTACCATTTAAAGCTATCAATTCGCATTACTTGATATCACTTCACTTTACACATGATTTCTTTTCAACATCAAAAACATAGCATAATGGGTACCTGGATCTAGTTATGTGCTGGAGGGAGCATACTTATGCTATGAAAGTAATGTGTACATGCATTTGATGGGAAAAACAGAAAACATTTCTCACCACTCATTGCTAAACACAAATTAAAAGTAGGCATTTCACTTGAGTTACAAAAAGGGCACAACATCAATGCTCAGTAGATTGGGGGTTGAGTTTGACCAAAAAGATTTAAATTATTCCCTAAATAGATTGCCGTTTTATGTGATAGTGGATGTATGTTGATGAATTATGTATTGATAATGTCAAATCTTTGTATACTTTTTTATCATTTGAAAGTAACAGAAATTAGGTTTCCAACAGGTGTGCATTTTGCTACATAGTTTTTATTTTTCTATTTTAACACTGTAAGGGGCCATAATATATTAGTGCACCTACAGGCTGAGAAATATGGTGATTTTATTGTATTTTTTTAAAGCTCTACATTTTACCAAATGATTAAAGGCCCAAAAGCCAACAGTTACAAGATCCTTATTGTTTGTTTATTTTTAACCTATTGGATGTATTTCTTCACAGAATGAATATTAAATATTGGGTGGTTAAATGTCACTGATAAGAAGTGCAGACAGGTACATTTTGTGTAAACTAAACTTTACTAAGTGCTTTAACTAAGTAGCAAATATTATGTTAATATAATAACATTTATTCACTGTAAAATAAACATGAAAAACTTACTTATGCCCATTTTTTACCAGTAAACAAGTTATTTTATTCTCTTAAAAGTAAATTATATCATTAAGTACTGTTAATTAAACGCAATAACTTCAATAAAACAAAGATAAATGATGAATAAGTAAGTCATGACTAAGGTTTGAATATGGTGCATTTTTCCATGCCCATTTTATTCTTGGATAAATGGGTACTCTTGATAAGTGAGAATAAATTATTTAGGATGAGAAAGACATGGATATTTGTCAGTTCATTAAGAGATATCTATTGATATTGTTTGTCTTTAGTTAATTATTTCATTTTGTTTTTGTGTCATCTATATGTTTACTGAAACTAAGAATGGAAATTCACTTTTGATGAAAAGCTTGATGAGTAATGTCTACCATTATCTATTTGGATAAACAGGTTTTTGAAGGATGAGTAGTAGCAAGACATATGCCTTACTGTATATCACACAGTCTTGGAACCCATTTCAGGTACTATAGTCTTTATATAGACAGTAATGAGAAGGAATGAAGTCCGAAATATAGTTAAACATTTCTTAAATATTACATATTTACCAAATTCTTAATTTACCCATTGAGAGTAAAGTTACATAACACTACATAAAATGTACACATATTTTCCAATACATGGAACTCAACATAACAGGTCCAGCCTTTTTTTCTTAGTACCTTTACATGTTTACATAAAAGAGGAAATAAATCAGTTGTGATGTTAAGAGGCAGATTTTTCTTCTTACTTCCTGTGCTTTCCTTGAAAATTCCTCCTATCTTAGACACAAATATTCACAACTTGGTATGCTTCACACTGTCAGTCCAGTAATTTTGTATCGTCATAGCTTCCAAGCTGTTGAGGAAGGAATCATTATCCAGACTATACATTTCTTCTGAGTTCTCCTGAGAATAAAAAAAAATAAATTGTGAAAATCTTCTACATACTAATATGTTATGCCACGAAAAGGAAGACTAGAGAAAAAGCACATTTCTTAGCTTAATGCAGGTATTCTTTGCAAGAGCAACAAAAAAATCACTCAGTAAGATAATATTTCGGCTAATACGAAGCCATTGACTGTGTACTAAAGGTTTTTGTATGAAGAGGGAAATGTTTCATTTTTTAACATTTTGTATTAAAATTATTCTAATTGGATATTTTTACAAATGAATAGGAATTATTTGAAGCCTTACCATAGAAAGAATCTAGCTACCATACAAATATTTCTTGGATAATATTATAAATATGGCCCATGGTATGAGTGCCCTCAAATAAATACAGGAAATTTAGTGAACAGGAATACCACAGTTTGATGACGAAAAGAAAAATTTTGAACTAGTAATTTAAATATTTGGTATAAATGAGAAATCATGTCATTCTTTTCTTAAGTATGAGGTGCTACCCAAAATTTCCAAGAATTTGAATATTCCTTGCTAGCCAGTATGGACTAACTTTTGTTGAATTCTGCTACTTGGACTGTATTGCAGCTGTCAGTCTGTCAAGTGTGCATGATCTTTGTGAGTGCATGTTTTTTTATATTTTTCATTACAGTTTATTCTTCAGTGGGTAATTTATAAATGGCTGTGAAGGGAAAAGGGATCTACATTAAGCTTTGTTTCAAGCTCGAGAAAACTGAAGCTGAAACCCCCTGAATGTTGAAGGAGGATTTTGGTCAGCCTGCTCTTAGCCTAGCAAGAACATTTGATTGGTATAAGTATCCAACAACAACCACAAATTTGGGTCAACCATCATCTTGCATGGCTACCCAGAAGTGATTGTGAAAGTGTACGAAGTGATCCTTGAGGGCTATAGGCACCCAATGCATTACACATTGATGTTGGACCATCACGTAGGACATTTCAATGCATTCTAGTCAATGTACGTTATATGAGTTATAAAGTATATTTTAGTTACAAGTTTATCCCTCATCTATCAATCAGTTTCTATCTATCAGTGGCCGTTGAGATCATCAAGTTGAAGTGTGGACTGGTGAGCAAGCAACAGTTTTGAGAATACCCAAACTTCCTATCCAGAGTCATAACTGGTAATGAATCATGGCTATGACCATGATACAATAGCATCAAACTTTACAGTGGAAGACTCCTCTCCATAGCTGATTATTTCAGCCATATTATGATATTTTTTAAATCTTTTTTCAAGAGATTCTTGGAATTGTCTTTATAGTAAAATTCACTGATGTGGTGGAACTCCATAATGAAACAACATAGAAATCATCACTTTGCATATTTCTACAAAATAAAGAGAGCATGACCGATTTCCACAATAATTGTCATAATAATAATAAAAATATTTATTTGGTTCAGAGGATCAAGATGTATGCATGATATTCTGTTCATGATATATGCATGTCAAAATATTGGGAGGCAAACAAATGAAATCACAATGTTGAAAAATCGTTCACATAGTTGAAAATTTATTCATAAAATCATCAACACTATCAAAGCTTGTCGAGCAAAAATGTTTCCTAATAAAATATTCCTTAAAACTATATTTTTTTAAAAATTTTTTGTGAAAATACATTTTTAAGGATCATTTTATTACTAAATGAATTTCCACAAAGTTGAACCTGAAATCCTTGAATTCGAGAAATGTTTCATCCTTTGCTCAAAGCAAGATTGTGTATCTCTGATACTCTTCAGTTCTTTTGGAAGAGCATAATAAAAGGCCCATAATAAAGTTCCCATAGAATGTGGAACAAGGAAGGCAGTTTTAGTACACAAAAAATCACCTGAGTACTAAATCATCTAATGACATCAGCAGATTATGAAAACTATCATTGCCCTCATTATTTTGTGGAATACAAAGTGATAATTTCCTTATATGGTATTTGTTCCACCTGGTCAGCCTGCCACAAAAAAGTTTTAACTGGATTTTTTTTAGAAGGTAGGGAGATAATGTTTACCACAAATGGCCTGAGAATTTTTAAAAATGGTTGTTTCAGACATACCTGAATGTACATAGCTCACCGAGAGGGACTTCCTGATGCCCACTGTCCTCCCCACCCAATCTATTCACCAAACCTACCCCCTTGTGATTTCTGACTCTTTCCTAAAGTGAAACCTAAGTAGCATTTCTATTCCAGTGAACAGATCCATGTGAAATTGCAATGGTTCTTCAGAATCTCAACAATAGGTTTTATGCTAAGAGCTGCCTCAGCCTTCCGTAATAATGCCCTAAAAATCTCATACCTCACACTAATTAGAAAAAGGATGGAATATGGTTGTATTGTTTGGTCCCCATCCTACAAAAACAGCAACACTATGATAGAATGTGTGCAAAAAAAAGTTCCTGAGAGAACTGTTTTTTCGATTTTTTGCACATACCCTACTTGAGACAACAATATACCATATGTGAAGTTAGTTGAGATTTTTGGACTGGAGAGTACAGAGGAAAGACAGCAAAATTGAGCTTCTATTCAGATTTGGTATAGTAAATTATGGTGAAGACAGTATATTACTGGAAAACATTAATTTCTATATTCCTGTTTTTCACCAAAGGAGTCTCAGGTCCTGTACAAAAGCATCAATCCGAACAAATTATAAAAATGCCATTGCTAATAGAATCTATGAAAAATGACTTTTCACAAAATGTAAACTTGTTTGTAAATAAAAATATATTTGAAAATAATATAAATTTTTTATGTAAACTATATGACTTGATTATTTATGTTCTGCTATTATTACTATTGTTCTTAGGTTATCCTGTAATTGGCACTTTTGGATGAACTTTAAACTTGAGTAAGTAAAAAAATAATATATCTTGAACATGCTACAGCCAGCAGACTTACTGTAGTTGTTTCAACTATGGAAAAAGTTCTTGAAACATCCTACATGCATGCAAAGGTGATGGTGAAAATTTATTTATAATATTTTCATACCATAAGGTGGTGCAGAAAGACCTTAGATCAGACCAGAAAGACCTTAGATTAGACCAGAAAGACTACTCACCGATCTGGTCAACTGCCTGCCCCACTAATTGAAAACTTTTGGAACGCCCCCTTAAATTTTTCACGTCTATTGTTCGCCACCGTGTTCCCCATTTAATTGACTTTTCCCATAACGATATTCTGTCCTCACTTGAAATCTCCCCTCTGCAAACTCATCGAACCATCCACGATTTGAAATTCCTTCGTTCTGGCATCAATGGTGACTTGCGATCCAATGATATCCTTCCTTTTTTCTCCCTTCATGTACCCGGCCGCAAAACCCACAGCAGTGATCTCCTTTACCTACCTAAATTCTGTCTTTCCCTCTCCCAGCGATCTCTCGTCTACCGCTTCCCGAAAGTATTCAATACCCTCTCTTCCACCCCCATCCCCTACTTGACCTCTTCACCTCTCATCACTCCTTTACCACCCGAATCAAAAAAATTTCCTACCCCTTAAATACCTGACTCATGTTCTTTTTTTGATCTTTTTTCCTATTGTTATTGCTGTGATCTTTTCTGCTTTTTTTCTTCTACTTCCTTTGTCTAAATGATATTTTTTTCTTGTTATTAATATATTATTTGTTACTTATTCATTGTAAAAGGCCACTTGTGGCTGTTTTTGAATAATTGGCAAATAAATAAATAAATTTCCTCTCTGAAAGGAGATGTTGTCTGCGTCCTCAGACCTTCAGTATCCAAGGTTCTTTTGTCCATAACATGACATAAGAGGAGTGGAGGCATAAAAGGGGCAAGTTCCACAATAATTTATTTTAAATAAAAAATGTTTTTAGTAAATTTAGAAACAATTTTCCAAAAAGACTAATGCATGAAAATTTAAACTAATTGACAAATGTATTGTTGTCTGTAGTGTTCAACATATTTTATTGGCTTTAACACATACAAATTGTACAGCCATGTTCTGTATCACAATCGTGCACACAAGTGAGCTCACTTGTTCAATAGTACCGCCACACAGATACTACACCTCCCCCCTTACAATAATAATCATAATTAAGTACTTCAAAAATATAAAAAAAAAACAGGAAAACCATCATTCTCAGTAAAAATACATGGAAAAAAAATCATAGGTCAAGAATCACTCTTGGTTTCTTTGTTCTTTGACTACACCTTGGAGAATTTTGCATTGCTCTAGGCTCTTGTATGTCACTCATGGGGTTAACATCATTATCTTGATCGTTAGAGGAAATGTCTGGGGGGGAAAGGTATCCTGGTTGGGTTTTGAGAAGGGGTCATGGTTGTGTCTTGGGAACTCCACAATCTGGAAAAATATGAACACCTGATTCTACACTGGTCATGTATCTGTTTACTTCTTCCCTGGAAAGGATTTGCTTTAGATTTCTGACACAGAATACCCCTTCTTTAATGCATATGACATACATTTTGTTACCAATAGGTTTTACTACAACTCCATTCAACCATTTATCCCCTCTTCCATAATTTAGAACATTAACTAAGTCACCAGGACGATATACCTTATAAGTGCATTGAGCAGAATGTTTCTCAGTTTTCAATACATCAGAGAAAGGTTGCTTTAGCATGCTTAATTTGGTTCGAAGCTGTCTTCCTACCTGCAATTCTGCAGGAGATTTCCCTGTGAAACAATGTGGAGTTGTGCAATATTTCAGTAACAATTTTTGCAACTTTTGATGATTTGAACCACTGTCATTAGCTGCAGCAATGAGAGCCTTTTTAAAAGTCTGCACCCCTCTCTCAGCTAATCCATTTGAAGATGGATTGTAAGGTGCAGTAAACAAGTGACAAATACCATGCACCCGACAAAATAAACCAAATTCATTTGAAGTAAGTTGTGGTCCATTGTCAGTTACAATAGTTTTGGGAATTCCCCATCTAGCAAATAGTGTGTATAAAACATCAACTGTACTTTCAGTAGTAATATTTTTCATTTTGAATACCTCTGGCCACTTGGAGTGGGCATCAATTACTATCAAGTACATATTTCCAAAGAAAGGCCCTGCAAAATCCAAATGCCATCTTATTCCAGGAAATTCTGGCCATTCCCAGTGATGCTGTTTTGAATAATTTGGGCAATTTTGAGTCACCTGACACCCTCTGCATGATTTTGTTATTTTCTCTAAATCTTTCCTTAGTTCAGGCCACCATACAAAATCTCTGGCCACAGCTTTCATTTTTACTACTCCCATATGCCCTTCATGTAGTTCCCTTAAAATTTTAGGCTGTAATGACTTTAGAATAAGAGTTTTTCCCTGTACAGTACTACACCCATCTACAACTTAGTAGTTGTGCCTATGCCTGGCATATGGTTTAATTTCTTCAGAAAGCTTCTCAGGCCAGCCTGAGGTTATTACGAAATGTAGTACTCTTGACAAAATAGCATCTTTCTTGGTTTCCCTACTTATATCTATGCAATTTATAGGAATTAGATCCATTTCCATCAAGTTTACTTTAAATATCTCATCAACCTTACAATTAATGTCAGATTCCTCTGTCAAAACTGGTAACCTGGACGGTCCATCTGCATTGGCATGCTTGTGTGTTGGTTTATACTTTACGTCATAGTCATAATTAGCTAGGAATAATGCCCACCTCTGCAACCTATCTGCAGCAATTGAAGAGGCAGCCTTAGCAGGATCAAACATAGCAGCAAGAGGTTTACTGTCTGTTATAATTGTGAAATGTCTGCCCCTCAGATATCGATCATACATTTTTACAGACCACACAATAGCTAAAGCTTCTTTGTGAATGTGGGCATA
Source organism: Rhinocypha anisoptera (assembly GCA_011762765.2). Classification (NCBI taxonomy): domain Eukaryota; kingdom Metazoa; phylum Arthropoda; class Insecta; order Odonata; family Chlorocyphidae; genus Rhinocypha; species Rhinocypha anisoptera. The sequence continues at coordinate 2,170,961 of WURS02000011.1, read as the reverse complement.
CCTTTTTTCACTATCATTCAATAGCCTGGAAGCAAATGAAATTGGCCTGTCTTCCCCCGACTCAAATATGTGAGATAAAGTACCAGAAATTCCATAACTTGAAGCATCACATGCTAACTCCACTGGCAATTTTGGATTGTAATGCACCAGTACCTTGTCTGATGCTACTAACTGTTTTGCCTTTTCAAATGCTGTCTCACATTCTAAAGACCAATTCCATATCGTGTCTTTTTTTAAAAGTCTATACAGAGGAGTTAAAACTTCTGCTATCTTTGGTAAGAATTTGTTATAATAGTTCACAAATCCACAAAATGCTTTCACTTCAGATACATTATTTGGCTTTGGACATTCTAATACTGACTGTACTCGTTTGTTTGTTTTGTGCAACCCCTCTGCATCAATAACATGTCCACAGTACTCTACTGATTCTGCCATGAAAATGCATTTATTCCTGTTTACAGTTAAACCCTTTTCTAATAATCTCTGAAAAAGTAACTCTAAGTTAATTAAATGCTCCATATCTGAGGTACCTGTTATCAATATGTCATCTTGAAAACAAAAACAGTTTGGTATTCCTGTTAATATCTGGTCCATGCATTGCTGCCAAATGGCAGGAGCAGATGCTATACCAAAAGCTAGTCGTGTAAACTGATATAGACCCTTGTGAGTTGC
>WURS02000011.1:2138603-2155111 GCA_011762765.2 Rhinocypha anisoptera | reverse complement strand
AAAAATATATGGAAAATTCTAAAGAAAATACATTTATTTCATACATACATTTGATAGATAACATGTAAAAGCAATATTAATAGCTATATCTTTTACTGCCTGACAACCTATTTGTTTACTTTTCTTTTACTGCCTGATAACCTACTTGTTTATATTGTGTTTTAAAAAATGTAATTTATTAATCAAGAAAAATGTATTGGAAATTATTTTGCTCTATAAAGAAATAAAAAATTTATTTAATTTACATAATTTATTTCAGGGGAAAGTTTCTCATTTGAAATGGCAATTGTTAGAGATTCATCTTTGAAATAAATAAGAATATAGAATTAAATGTGAAAATGTCAAATGAAAAATTAATAGTTGCCCATTTAGTCTGGATGGTATCTTATTGACAGTAATTTACCTTCTAGACTCCATCACTCAGTCAGTCAAGAGTACTCATTCTCAGGGTTTCATATTCCTTTAAAATAATACATGGTATGAATGAACATACTTTAAAAATCAAACTGGTCATGACATTATTTTGTTCTGTATATATTTTCAAGAGTGAAAGACTTTCCAGTAAATAGTAGAAGTTGAAATTGATTTTCAGCATTTTCTTTATAAAGAATCATATTTTATGGTCCTATAACTCCATAATAGACAAAGAACAATGTACTTTTCCACAGCGGTTAATAAGGATACAACATGCTTCACCATGACATGGCATCGTCCGATATATTGTTAACATATTGCTTTGCACATTATTAAATTTTTAGTCTGCTTATTAAATTCTTTGGAAGATTATGTCATTCTTTGTCAATTATGGATAATAACCATTAAATGCATGCTATGACACGTACTAACACCAATTAGAATATTAAATGTGTTGCTGTCACTGCCTCATTTACTCAGGTGGCAATTTGCCATTGCCGTGTTCACGGGGAGGCATATAAGAGGTGCTTCCTACGGGCTGCCCCGAGACACCTCCTGCCCTGCACCATGGTTCACGTGAAAGGAGGTTTGGGAAGCAGTCTTGGTTTGGGTGGAAAGTGTCCCCGTCACAATGATGGTGCTTGTGCAGCATTGAATAAGGATCCTGGAAGGTATGTAGTAAATTGATTAATTACCTCAAGAAAATGCTAACTACTGAAATGCATGCAATTATTGGCAAGGAATCAAACCAGAATCACACAGAGAAAAAAAGAATACATAATATGTTTTTGGAATATGTCTGGTTCCATGTGTTACATTTTGATCTTTGATTACTCCATCATCTCATTTCATTTCATCTCATCACTTTTCAAGAAGGTTATCTCAAACATTTAAAATATCATTAAATCTTGTCATTTCATCATAGGTTGCAATTATAATATATGTACAATGTTCAGCTCTATTAACCAAAAATATTGATGATTTCAGAAAAGTTTTAGTGAATTCTTAATTGGATAACCTTTATAAAATGATATCCCATTTTATGAAGAAGACCACTGTTCACTGTGGAGGCCATCACTTGGTGGAATTCCATGATAGAGAGATGGTTTTTTAATAACTATTATATTTCCAAGAAAGATAAAATTTTTTCCACAAATGATAATATCTTTTGTGGAAATATAATAGTTATTTAAAAAACCATCACTCTAAGAAGACCACTATTAGGTGTTGAAGTATACCAAAATACCATCTATATAAACGAATTGGAAATTTTGAGATAGTACCTGATTGTAAAATTTGGGCCAGGTTACACTTACATTGAATTTCTACTTTATTATTATTTTTTGTAAAATTTCAATATTTTCAATTGAATATAAATTGACACCTACAGCTAAAATATTTTACTATGACCTTTTCCTTCACCTAAACTCAATTTTTTAGGCATCATTAATCATTCATAATTGGAATTCTTGTAAATAAACTTTCTTCCACAAATTAATCTGTACTATGATAGCAGTGTGTGGGCTTTTAAATGTCCTTACTTTATGAGTAAACACTTGGATATTACATGATAACTTTTCAACAGTGACTTACGCAGGAGTTCAAACTCGAGGGGCATACCAACGCCAAGACTCTTTGGAGGGAGTGGAAGGGGGGGTATGTACTGCTCATAAATACTGCAAATAATCACAATACCTGCACTGAAACTTAATCAAATCACTGAGGATTGATACATTTACTTTATATAAATCATACTAATTCATTTTAGTTGAAGACTTTAGATTTTAGTTGTTCACTTGTCATTAACAATGTTATGGTGCCCACTGTAAATTGGCCTATTAGTGCTGTTTGTGGGCGATTGAAAATAAATAAATAAATAAATAAAGATAAAATTTTTCAGTCATATACTATATTTAATTTTGATGAAATCATTATGACAGCTTCAATATACTACTTCATATATATGTATATATATATATATATATATACTACTTATCTACTACTACTATCAATATACTACTTCATAGATATGTATATATATACATACATATATATATTCTGAAACTTAATTATATTTCTTCATTCCAAAAATAATTTTCAGGTTAAAAGAAGCTGCATCAATGGTTATTGCTTTGTAAATCCTTAAGTCTTCTTTCTATAGAAAAAATATCATGAAAATAGGTTCACTAAATGTTATCAGCAATACATGTAAGTGCATATCATCATTCACAATAATAAATTAAATCAAACTCTTTGTTTCATAACGGTTCCATTTTAAAATAATTTTATACATTATTTGGAATAAGGGTGAAAAAAGGAAAAAATAAAATACCAATGAATTATGGCAAAAATAAATTGATGTGGATAAACTGAAAATTCAACTAGTTACATTTTGAATAATTCTCCTCCATTGCAGGTGCCTTTCTGAAAAATGTTGAAACTAGTTTTAATTCTCATCTATCTATTAAAACTACCTTAAATTGACACATAATATTATTTTATAAACTACTTTCATCCACATTAAACCATTTTCTGGTAATTGATTGATAGACTAAACTTAGCACCTAAGCTTGTTATTGTAAGTCATTGGTTCAAAAATGGCATAAATTATTTAAGGTGGAAATAATGCTTAGTTTTGTTTTAAAGCTACTTAGGCTACTTAGGAAGGGACTAAAATTGTGGAAGTTCTCTCATGAATGCTATTCCTTCCATGTCCTATAATTATGCCAACTCTTTCATTCATGGAGGGGGATTTAAAGTAAAAACAAAGAACTTGATGCCAATTTATCTTTCTCATTAGGTCTTACCTTATTGAGGCAAAAAGCCTTACAAAATTGTGATAGCCTCTTAGGCATTGGTTAAACAATTGAATGCTGCTACATTTTTTTATTGAATCATTTTCTTTAAAATAGTACTTAACCATTTAACAGCCAGCCCATTTCAGCTGGGATGTCTGAATACTGTTAAATCCATTTCTAGGAATTTTCCAAGATACCAGATTTTGGATTATTTCTAATCTTTAATTTTATTTAATGTGTCAATATTTTTTCTAATGTTGAAAATTTATTTGAAGCTTAGTGTTATGAAAGAATTGTGCAAATTGACTTTAATTGGAAAGGAACAGATAAAAAATTTGTAACAGCATGTGTTAAAAACTGAAAATCCTCCTGATTACAGAAAACTGATTAGAAAAATATTATAACATGAAATTAAATAGTAGTCTTTATTGGTAAAATTCTGTTTTCTCTCTAATGGTACATATTCTTGGTGATAGAGAGGCTCATAGTTCAGGAAAACTTATTTACTTGTATCTGTAAAACAAGTATTTTTCCAATAACACAGTTCTGTGAGATTTGAATATAATGAGCTTTGTGCCACTTCTTTGAAAAATTAGGCATAGATATAGGTTAAACAAAATATATAATACAGCAAAAATGAGATAAATAACAAGTCCATAAATGTATATGAAACAAGGAAAATTCATGAAAATAGGATATGAAATTGTGTAAAAGATATTAAAATACAAAAAATTTTTTATTATATTATAAACATGTAATATACATTATTTATTAAAAAGTACTTACACTATATAGAAGAATATGCCCTCATCTTGCTTTAAACTGACACTTTAAAATAAATACTAAGAACCACAGAGGAAACACAGACAAGCACAAGCTCTTACCAACTTTAAATGTATTGTACTACTGGCCTGAGGATAATGAAAAAATATGGAAGAACTTTCAAAGTAAACAAAGTGCACAATCTTCTCTGTTCTTCAATCAAATCCAAAATCTGATTGCACTTAGTTTGATTATAATTCAAATTTTTATTGACGGGACAAAAATCTGATCATGCATTATTGACCACTTGTTAAAACTTACAAAATTGTAATTAATGATTTCAGCTTAAACAGGACAATCACAATTGAAATGTGCCAACGTCATACTACCTCTGGAAAGTTTTTCCAAATTGATCATTTATTTACCCTCTATTTCCTTTGTAGTGTAAGGTAGGAAAGACACTGCAAACAAAGGCATTTTTGCATAATGAAAAAATATTTTATATCATTGTGTGTTATGCGGTTTTGAAAGCATGCCTTTACATGAAGCTCTTATGCCATGGCCATAAAGAAAGCAAGCATAAAAAAGTGAAGCATGGTGGCACACAATAAAAATAATTAACGTTTTTAACTGTGATGTCAACTCTTATGTTTCAAGCACAACTTCTATGAATCACTAGCTATTGTATGTGTGAGCATAGGTCCATATGGCTCTTAGAAGAGGTGTCATAATGTGGTTTTTATTTTGTCATGCTAAGAGCAAAAGTTCAAAATAATCAGCTGGCTGCTCTGTAAGAAAATTCAAATTACTTTGAGCAAACCAATGATTTTGACCAATATTTAAAGAAAATCTCCTTTCTATAAATATAAGGTAAAGAGTCTTAAAACCTATTTCACCTCCCACCTTTGTAACATTTATGATAACCCATGATGGGGACAAATATTAAATTATATGGACAGTGTAACATCAAGTTTTTCTCACTTTTGTTTCATCAGAAAGTTTGCTTATATTCTGCAATGCAAAAATATATTTTGTCATGAAACACCTATTTGTTTAAATCCAGTGTGTATCCTGCACAGGTAAGATGGTGAAGCTGTCTGATATTTTATGTTCTATATTAAAATATTGCATTAATATAAACTATACTAAAATATTGCAGAATATAAACTAAGAGAAGTCAGTAAAATATTTAATAAAATTAGGGCCTATGCCAAACAGTTCAAGTAGAACAAATAAAATTATCTTCAAATGTATTCGCTATCCTCAGTGACTATATATATATGTACACATGTAATGGAATACACAGAGCACAGTTATGCACTTCACTACACTGCTTCATTAATGTGTTGCTAATTATGTTGCTTAACCTCCTGAAGTTTCTTTGTTGCACTTTTGTATTTCCTGTGCTGTAGAAAATAACAAACTGGCTGTAGCTATGACTTCAGGTCACTCTGCACAAATATTCATTTGCACTCTTTTAATTAGGCTTGTTATGATGCTCATTACTGATCTTAATTTTAATAATTTATTGACTTTTCACAGTTTGCCAGTCAGGGTAGTCAAGTAGGTAGAAAATTTGCTGGGTATCCCAAAAGTCACAGGTTCAAATGGATGTTGTATTTGTCAAAATTAACCTTCCTGAATGTTTACCATAAGTAAGGGCATGCAGCCAGAAAATACAACCGGCCAGAAAAATTCTTAAGAAGATAAAAAAATTTACTTATGTCAATTTAAAAGAGAATTCACTTCTACCTAGTTCATTCAAGCTAATTAGCTAATTTGTCATATTATTTTGGGAAATTGATTGTGACTCTCTACATTTGTACTATGATGATGATGAAGGGTAGTAACCTACCAGTTGAATTAGGTTTTTGATGAAATCCAGATTAGGCCTCCTCAGCTTAATACAAATCATCCCTCTTTAACTATGTACACCACTTATCATTCCATCTGAAATGCCTATACTTATCCCTTGATTATTCAATGTTCAGCATCTCTACTTTATTGTGAGTGAGTACATACTCGCATCCCCTTGATATGGCTCTTTGGATTACTTCCATTTCATTTATTCTCAGAAACGCATGGATTGCAATCAGGGAAAGGATGCAAAACCAGTCAGGACAGTTTTCAGTCATCTTTAGTGATGATTTCCTTCATCTGCAATATAAAGAATGGTTTTTATATGTAACCTGTCACCTGCCAACCACTCCCTCCCTTCATATTTCTCACAGGAATGAGTTAACCACAATAGAATGATGGAGTCACGAATTATCCAATGTTGCTCAATATTCTTGAAAATGAGAATGATCCTAAAGTTTCAGTCTGAAAATTGGTTTTACTCGAAAACCCTGTATTAACACAAATCAAATTTCAACTCAGAGTAATTATTATCCTGCTAAAATTAAATCTAAAATAGACATTCTTTTCCCACCCCTACTTTGCTTACCTGTTTCTTCCACCCTCCATCATTATCTTCAACAATGAAACGAACTACCTACTCCGATATGTAATTATCACGTTATGGACTTCGTGCTAGGTGAACTTTACCTCACCTTCCTATGGTTGATTACTGTGGTTCGTGAATATGGTCATTTAGTACCTCCTAAAAATCAAAGAAAACACCTGTTGGACCAACACAACCACCAAGTTCAAGTCAGTTCCCAAACCCATGACCTTAAGGTTAGCCAATGAGAGTGCTTCCCACTAGGCTAACCCTGCCACTCTCAACATTCAGCAACTCCTCAAAAGGCTCTCATGAACATAATGCATATAATACAGTTAGTTGCTTAGTTTTCTGAATGGCGAATCAACTGAAAAGTCATAAATAATTCTTAAATGAGAGAATTTAAATGTTTACTCTAATACAGTAGTGATTGAGTACTCTTTTGAAAAGTATATATATATTCATTCAGTTACTTCTAAGATTATATATGGATATTTAACTTAGTAGTGTATTTATTAAATGGAATTTAAAGCTTAAGAAAAGTTAAAGTTGTTATAATATTATCTAAATTATTGTGGAAATATTCAATGACTCTCCAAATATATAACTACTGAATGAAAGGCAAAATTCAATAGATCCTCACCAAATTAAATTGAAAGGACCTACCAATATTAACCAACAGAGAGAGTAGGCCCAAAATAGGTTCTTGACAACCTATGCTCCTGTGCAATATAAAATCTGCAAGACATTCATTTATATCTGCCTTTTAATAAGACCATTTGGGTGTCTACACAAAGTTTGTATTATTTATTTGCTTATTATTCAATGTTAGATATAATATGTTTTAATAAAAAATTAGCTACATATAGCATGTTAAACACTTTGGACCCTGGCCATTATAGCTTAAGTATCTCTTTCCAAACTGATTTTTCTACAATTTTCCATTTTTTTTCAATTTTACAATATGTTTGAAACCATATAAATTCTTAATTATCCATATCAAAGATCCTATTTTTTTCATGAAACATATGTATATACGGTACTTGAGAAATTTTAGTTGTAAAGCAAATTTCAATCACTGAAACAGGAGTAGAGACATTTTAATAAAAGACAAAAATGAAGTTAATTATTAATTATTGAATTTTTTTTTTCAAGGTGTTGTTCCAAGTCTGGTCAGCTCTAATAGGCTCTTTAGACTGGGAGGAAGGGTAAAAAAAGGATAGGAAAGGAAGGGTAGGGGGAAATTTAGGCTAATAAGAGCCTACAAAAGTATGTTTCAACTGATTGAATGTTAAGATTCCGTTAGAATCTTAACATTCAATAGTTAATAATTTCTGATGAAAATTGTGACCCATTATCCTCAGGAAACATGTAAATGAACAAACATAACCCTAAAACACAACCAAAATAAAAGGAAAATATCAATGCTAACACATCTTTTGACTCTGAGAGAAATGTTGAAAAATGGTACTATTAAGTCGATAGCTGTGGAAATGTAAATAAGATTGGACATCGAAACATGAGATGCCATCTATGATTTTTCTGTATAACTAAATACTCCCACAGGTGAACAAGGGTGAGAGACCATGAACTTCAGGGAAAGGTTATAACACATCCCAGAAATGGTGAAGGTAAAATTCAAAGGCATCAATATTTAAAGAAAAATGTGGTACCAATGAATTAACAGACATAATCTTTAAAATGTTAAGGAAAATCCTTGAGTGTTAATATTGAAGTTTTCTCGGGTTTCTATGGACCTACGGGCTTTCATCCTTGAGTGTGTCTGAAAATGGTTCTTGCACAAAGTTACTTGTACGCAGACAAAAGCTATGGAATTTTACCTTAGCCTTATGATAGAGGAGGGTAAATATGCGTAGTTAACTCTTATGAGCTAATAATTTGTATTTGAGCAAATTAATATAGACTTTTCACAACACAGGTTGCAGTGTGTTCAAAAACCATAGAAATCTTAAATAATTCCAAATCAAACAATTTAACATTTTTTAAATTGCTGTAACACCTGAAAAATTTAGTAATAATCATTATAAATATACATATAATCACCATGAATTATGTCACATATAAGCACAATTATTAGTGATTAATTATTAGTAATTGTGTGATTCAGTAACACAATTATGTAATTTTTCTAATCTTTATGCATAAGAAATAAAATTGCAAAAGTGAATAAACACCTTAAATGATTTATCAAATTTCCACAGTTCAAAACACAACATTTTTATCCTATTACATTTCCATTTGTACTTTATTCTGGTCTAAATGTTGCAAATACTCTTGTGTATTGAATTGAACTTTTTTTCATGATTCTTAGGTTTACATCCTTGGCAACAAACAGCTGCATGAGTAATTTAACTAATAATCAAAGTATACTTCTATGCTCCTATTAGAATCCCAAAGGATAATTTTTTGTCATTTGGGACCTTTTCTTAAATAGAAATGTAATCAGATCTCAAATTGTAATTCTCATATCATATAAAATCACTATTCGTGGATTTAGATCCTTATTCTTCACATTATCTATCTTTTTCAACAGAAGTAGTGTTATAACTATTTATAAATTTTGCCACATTGAAAACACCTATGTAGATATTTATATATAAATGAAAAACTTGTGCTCCATCATCTTATCTTCAAAGATTTGTTTATTTCATAAATATTCGCTTATATAGCCCTCTCTTTCTATTGATGAATTCTTATGGTCTTTCGTGTCTTCTTTTATTATTTTAGATAGTTTGATTTTGATAAACATTGAAACTCTTGTAATGGTGTTTTTAATATTTTTTCAAATATATCATTTCTGGTGTTATTAAGCTATTTGATGTGTGAAACAAAATATTTCTAAAAAAATTTAAATATATATATATATATGTAGTTGACATCCACAGGAGTGGTGACGAAGAGTAAAGTGAAAACAAGAATATATAAACACAAATAACTGGGTCCTATCATTTTGATCGCACTACCATGTATATTAATTTATCAGCATATTTATAAAAACCAAGGATTACTTATACAGTCAATTTATTTATTTCTAGTCTTGCATTCATGTAGGCTGTGTCCAAAAATATTACATTGCATAATTTTTTGGCCTTCCCTCTCCACACCATTCATTTAACAATTTACTCACCAAGTTCAAATTTCTTTTTAATATTACATCACACCTTAAGTTCTAACATTCCACAGGTTCTAAAATACAATCAGTGGTATTTAAAATACAAATTTCTTCCACATATGCAATATGAACCTCCACTTTTGTCTTTTATAGTATGTGAAAATTCATCCCTTTAGTATGAAAAAAGGATCATGATTACTATAGCATACTTTGATGGGACCCCTCCCAATTCTGAAAAGTATGATTTACTCTCTGAATAACTTGTAGCTATTTTCTCTCCCTGGTTTTGAATTAGACGGATATTTTTTTTATTTGACACATAAGCCTTGTCCTATTTATATCTTGGGCCAATTCAGATTATGATTCACTGAAATAGTCAAAATATCCTAATTCTGTTGCATACATACACATGTCCTCAAATTACAATTTATTCATACTCAAATTCACTATTTTCATGACTCATCCTGATCATTTCACAAAATTTTGATTGACATTCAAATAAAAATCTCATGTGTGTGTTGTGTTCAAATACATTAGTTTGGCTTTTTATCCTCTCCATGCTCTCCTGAAGCTTTTTTTTTGTTTTTCACAAAAATATTTCCAGTTCATATGCAGACCAAAAATTTGAAAAAAAAACCCAATTTATGATTGCCTTTTATTAACAAAAAATTCATCTCTTTAAGTCTGACATGTGCCATCTTCCTTGATATTCTCGCCTTTCCCCTTTCATTCCTTGAGAATCACATTATACTAATTTCCTAGTGATTTTTTTTTTTTGCCGACCAGGTTAGCCTAGTGGGTAGCGTACTTGCCAGCTAACCCAAAGGTCACGGGTTCGAATCCTGCCGAGGGCATGGATGTTGTGTTGGTCCAGATGTGTTTTTCTATGAATAGAAGAGGTGCGAAATGACCACAGCCGTCGAAGCACTATATAAAACAAAAATACTACTACTATACTATTTATTTTTTATTTGAGCACAAATATGTAAATATCCTTTAAATACCACTTGGGTTTGGCCAAATACCAACTTATGTACTGAAGTTCACTCTTTAGATTAACAACGCAATAACACACAAGAAGGAGATGAACACCCCTGTTCAAATGACCAATTTTATTTAATACTCCACAGTTATATTCTAGATCTTACATTCAGGTAGAATGTCTGTCTATACTTTTCCATTATAAAGTTGGGTAGCTGACTGTATTTGCATGTATGTACATAACTGTTTGATAATGTGTGCTGTAACTTGATGAAGTTGTAAATTATTCTTTGTCCCTAATAATACTGTATATATTGTTAGCACTCTATGGCAATTAACATATTCAATACTGAGTGATTTCCGAAAATCTTCCTCACATTCAGGCTTTTTTTATCAGTTTTTAGATGTTCTTAAGTATATTCGACATAATATCATTGCAATATGAAAATAATTTTTTATGTACCAACAATATTTTTTCATTCCTTGAAGTCAAGGCACGATAACATGCCTTGTACATACTACACGAAGAACAATTGAAAAAAAGATAATGTTACTCCATGCCATGGCATCAAGGCATTCACATCTCTGCATAGCGTGATATGCCTTGAATTCAAGGTTTCCGTGTTGAGTGTGTTAAAATATCGCCAGTCAAATAACATGCCTAGCAATTTTTAAAATAGCTCAATTTTTCAGCAAAAATGATTCATGTTTTTATTGTTCATGCAGTTCCAGGAGAGGGAGTTCCACGCCAACACTAATGGAAGTGGAGGGTCAAATGATAAAAGGTTCATGCCGAGGCAGTGGCAGTGGCGCAGGGCTCATTGGAGCAAACATAGAGAGAGCCCTTTCATCCACATCAGCATCAGCTGCTACTGCTCGCAGTTTCCCTTCACTTGACACCACTGAAATGTATTACACCCTCGATTTCAGTGACAGTCAGAGCTCACCACTCATACAGTGAGGGAAGTTCAAAAAGCTACCTTGAAAGAGACAAAATTAAGTAAGAAGCACACAGCACAATGAAGTGAGTGAATTTTTTTAATTTGGTTGAAAGTCTCACCTTTATTAGTTGGACTAAAATGTACTAGGATCAATCTTTCAGATAGAAAGATAATTTTAAAAATGAATAATGAAATACAAATTTAGAATGTGTAAAAAATGTTGTGCAAAAATGAATCTTGAAAATTAAGAAATTGCATTGAGCTCTGCTTGATTTTGAAGAGAATGTTGCAGTTGTGGTTTAATCAGTGAAATTTAGTAGTTCTTAAAAAAATGTAATGCATTATATGATAGTCCTTTTACTACAAAACAGACATATGATTGATTGTAAAGATTTATTAAGGAATTTTCAATTTTCATTACGTAAATAGATCTTATTGCTAGAATAAACATATTAGTTACTTCATTTATTGTTTTGGAATATGGTAAAAATCGTCACTGGAGCAAATGTTTCCATGTGGACCGCAATACATTTTGCTCTAGTGACTATGTCAGAATAGTAACCATTGAATAAATCATATGCAGTATAGTTCTTTTGACCATGAAGCTCAACAAGTTTAAATCATCAGAATAGTTTAGGGAATCTACAGAGAGATAACTCAGAATGCTTTTCCCAAAAAGTACATCTGAATAACGTCATTAATCTAATTTTTATAAAAATCTTTATAGACCACTTTCAAGTGCTGAATTGATAATTTTAAGTTATAGTTTATATGCAGAAGCCTCAAGTTCAGCTACAGTTACCACTCAATTTAATTTAAAAATTTAAATATAACATGCATTTTACTTTTAGGGAAGTTCTATTGTGTGTATATACTTAGATAATTTAATTTTCTCATGTAATTAATGTTACATCCTATTACACTGTCACTGAAATGGATTTGTAAAAGTTAATAAAAATGTCTAACCCCATTGATATTGTCTTGTATATGTAAAAAAATGGTGTGTTGTTATCAGCACCACATTTTACATAAGTATGAAATTATGAATTGAGTGATAAAGAAAATATCCCAGATAAGCATTCCCTAACACTTTTTATGGGATAAAGGCATTGATTAGAGACACATACTCCAATTCATAACTGGAGTGAAAAAGGACAGTTTGGGCAAGAATAATGTAGCTATCATCTCGTAAGAAACTTCATGTAGGCTTGCAAGTTAATTTTGAGTCAGGACATTCAGATTAGTTAATCAAGTCACATGTATTCATTATGTGTTCAGACATAATAAATTCATTTTTTAACTTTATGGAACATGATACTTTTAACCATCTCAATATATTTGACTATTTTACCAGGTTTATTTCATGACATCGTGTGTATTAGATTCATCCACATCCATTGATAAGTGTATCTGTGCAGTTATAGTTTAACTTATAACCTATAGTCACTGATCTATCTCTGTGAGTTAATTCTCAGATTTACTTCCTGAACACCTTCAAAAATAATAATATATAGGTCATACTGTTATTCATATTCAAATGAAATAAACTATATATGAAACCATATGTATTTCTCAAGATAAAAGCATATATTGAGACTTATGTTCATTTCTCCAAAAAAATTATTAACAACAAGGATTAAATTAATGGACAAATTATCGACCTTGGAAGAAATAACTTTTAAAATCACATTGTGATGAAAAAGGGCCCTATATAATTAAGATAGTTCTAAAACCATTTGAAGAGTTCCAATTGTGTGCCATAATTACTTAGAAATGCCAAAATTAAGTTGCATTAGTGCATAGACTTTTGATTGTGTCCGTAATCTTTGTGCAGGTAGGCGAACAGAGATGTTTAAATGGCAATACTAATAATTATAATAGACCTCTTTGTAAATATAGATTGAAGAATAACTATTCAAAAGTAATGACCTTAAATATTTTGATTTAACAGTTAAATACATTGAAAAAGTAGGGTACAAATGCTGCATGCTTTGAAAGGTTGCTTTAATGTTTATATGGTTGGCCCTTGAAGCAAACCATTTATACATTTGTTGTCTAAGTGTATGTTGCCTACTTTCTGGCACCTGTTTCTCACATTCCATCCAAGACAAAATATGAACTAACCTCTATTTGATAGTAAACATTTAAAATAAAAAAATGTGATTTTTTATTGATTGATGTATGTAATATAAATGTTTTAGTTAATTCTTGCATACTGTTTACACAAAGAAACATGTGCCAATTCAATAAATGTCAAATGCACAAGATCAACTTTTCTGCAGCAAGAGCAGCAGGTGAGCCAGTTTGACTGTCACATTGTATAATAGAAATCAATAAAAATCATTCATATCTGACTGGCATGCATTTTATTTATGAATAGAGCTTTAGATGGAAGAGAAGGATTTACTTCAATTTAGCACCTGCAGTACTTTTCTGTTTAGATCCATTCATCAAGCATCTCTGATGTGATTGGTATTTTGTTAATTAATCCTGCTCTAAGGTTTCATTCTTTTGTTTTGTTACTGTTTTTCTGTGTTAATGTTTTTCCTAACGTCAAAATGGTTATGTTATTGCTTACAGCATAGTCTTTACCCAAACAAATTCTTACCACACTTGTTCTAATTTGTTATTTTGTAAGTTCTATTTGTATTTGTAAGTTCTTTGTGTCACATGTCAATTTTCTTAAGCCATATCATATCATTGCTCTATCAAATATACCTTGCACAATAAATTGTAAAATATCAATATTAAAAAATGTAGTAATAGGGATAGTAAAAAACATGGTAAAAACAAATTTGCAAATAGAAAAACTGTTTAGGTTTGTGAATTTATCCATGATTTTTTTATCAAATACAAAATAATTTACAGAATACTTTTAGATAAGGAAAAGGGGTAAGGAAATTTTTTTAAATAATTTGAACATTTTATTTTATAAATTGTATACGAATAAATGGGAGGATAGACGAACGTGTACATGAACATAGACATTTTCACAAGGAAAACATATCAAAGATGGCGATATTGAATTTAGGAAATATTTATTTCTTAAGGGAATAAAATATTTTGTTAATAGCTGTTAGCTAATAATATAAATAGCTGTATTTTTATTAGAAATCTTTTACATTAATGAATCACATTATTTTGTAATTTCACATTGCATAATGTTCAAAAGAAATGGAAAAGGAAGAACACTCATGGTTGAATCAGAGATTACAAAATACAAAACAAGATTACAAAGCGTACTCCCTAAAGTAAGGAAACGATTGATTCCATGAAAATTATAGATTGCCTAAATCAAACAATCTGTTGATTACAGAAATTAAAAAATTAAAGGATTTTCTGGTAAATTTCTTTATATTTAGAATATATTTAAAGCGGCGGCACTGACATCGCGTTCCGTAAAAAGAAGCACAGCGAACGTGGAAATAAAAACTCCAAACTATGTATTTGGCCAACTTTTTATTCATATGGTGAAGCTAAAAATGGCTCAATTCTGAAAATCTATAATTCTATACGCTCACAAAAGTATTTCTTATAGAAAAGAGAAATTTGAGTATTAGAAAATTATTTAATGCGAACTCAAACTATCTTAAATTAAAAGAAACAAAATAATTTAATGAATTTTGTAGTAATTTTCAACTTTTTTTGAAAAATATTTAAGCGCAGTGGCACGAACATCACAATCCGTAAAAAGAAGCTTCGCGATCGTTGAAAATTTAACACCAAACTATGTTTTAAGCACAGTTTTTTTAATATCGTGAAAATAAAATCACTCAATTAGGATAATCTGTTTGACAATACACTCCCAAAAAGGACTGCTTAAAGAAAAGGAACACTTGTATCCTTGAAAATTAATGAATGCGAACTCACACTCTCTGTAAAAGATAGAAAATTAAATATTTCATGGTTTTTTTTTAATTTTATTCTTCATAGGATATATTTGACCCCTAACATCGAATTCTGTAAAATAAAGTGGCGCGATTGTAAAAATAGATACTCAAAACTTGAATTATTCAAAATTTTTCATATGGTCAAGTTAAAAGGCTTTTTTCAGAAAATCTGTTTGAGAAAACACTCTTAAAAAGTACGCCTTAAAGAAATGAAGCGCTTGAATCCTTAAAAATTGTAGAATGCAAACTCAAAAAATCTGTTATTTATAGATATTTAAAAAATTAAAGGATTTTCTTGTAATTTACTTTATATTTAGAATAAATTTTAGAGCTGCGGCACTGACATCGCGATCCGTGAAAAGAAGCTTCGCGATCGTTGAAAATGTAACCCCAAACAATGTTTTAAGCTAAGTTTTATTAATCTCGAGAAGATAGAATGTTTGAATTCTGAAAATCAGTTTGACAATACGCTCCCAAACAGTACTCCCTAAAGTAAAGAAACGATTGATTCCTTCAAAAATAAGGAATGCAAACTGAGACAATCTGTTGTTTACAGAAATGAAAAAAATTAAAGGAATTTCTTGTAATTTTCATTATATTGGGAATAGATTTTAGCGAAGCGGCACTATCATCCCATTCCGTAGAAAGAAACTTCGCGATCGTTAAAAAACTAACTCCAAACTATGTTTTAAGCTTAGTTTTATTAATATCGAGAATACAAAATGTTTGAATTCTAAAAATCTGATTGACAATACGCTCCGACAAAGTACTCCCTTAAGTAAAGAAACGATTGATTCATTCAAAATTATAGAATGCAAACTAAGACAATCTGTTGTTTAGAGAAATTAAAAAAATTAAAGGATTTTCTGGTAATTTTCATTATATTCGGAATAGATTTTAGCGCGGCGGCACTGACATCCCATTCCGTAGAATGATGCTTCTCGATCGTTGAAAATGTTACTCCAAACTATGTTTTTGCTTAGTTTTATTAAAATCGTAAAGATAAAATGTTTGAATTCTGAAAATCTGTTTGAAAATACACTCCCAAAAAGTACTCGCTATAGCAAATAAACGATTGATTCCTTCAAAAATAAGGAATGCAAACTGAGACAATCTGTTGTTTACAGAAATGAAAAAAATTAAAGG
>WURS02000011.1:2112519-2134307 GCA_011762765.2 Rhinocypha anisoptera | reverse complement strand
CACTGTCTGCGCTTCTCAAGATCATTTTCACGCAGATGTGACACCGATGGGGGGGGAATCACCTTCACTCTCGCCCCCTCCCTAATATCTTGCGTGAGGAAGAGGGATGTGTATGAGAGTCGAATGGGACGGTCGCTCTGGGTTAGGTGGATTCATAGGTGGGAGGTGAGTTTTGAAATTGACGTAGTTACAGTTACAGCGATACGGGGTCGCTGCCTTAGTAGCATTGGTGGCACCATCTCGCGTGGAAGATTCACACCACTGGTCAGTGGGGTTTAGCCTTAAAATCAGGCAATAAGAAATATGGATTTGGTAGCTGGCAGACTAGTGCTTTGAGATAGCAACGGTCATCGGTGAACCCTCTGGCAGATAAACATTGCATATAGTAATCTCGTCAGGTTGATGCACTGTGACAGCCATGGGTTGGAAGAGTGTGTTCAGCTGAATGCGCAAGGTGTATACGGCCTCCTGTGTCGCCATAGCCACTCCTCCCTGAGCTCGATGTCCAGTTACGTCATCAAATCTAAAAAAATTAAACCTTTTAAAACAGCATTTTCTGTATATTTAAAGTGGGTTTCCTGCAGAAAAATGCATGATGGGTTAAAATCTTTTATCAAAATGGCCAGCTCCTCCTTATGCCTATGAAATCTGTTGCAGTTCCTCTGCAGTAAAAAAGACATCACATACACAAATAAAATAAATAAACTTTAAAATTACTGTTTTATTTCTTTTTCTTCTGTCTGGCAAGGAGGATGTCAGTCTCAGAATGACTGTCATCAGTCTTCATACCTTCCACGGCAGAAGAGACCTTAGTAAAAGAGCGGCCGGGGGATGGAGACTTTTCCCACATGAGAAATGTACGTTGCTTGTGAGACCCCCGTGGTGGATTTGGAAGTGTTCTTGGAAGAACTCATGTTATAATTCTTATTTGTGTCTTCCATAACAGCCTTGGGCAGGGCCATAGGCTGCTGAGTATTTTTGGTCTTTTTTGTATCCTTTGCTGTTTTTTCTTGGTTCTCAGTCTGAGTGGAAATGCTGACTTTTTTAACTGTCGCCACAGCAGTGAACGATCTGGAGAAAGTGGGGGCGACTAGAGTTCGATTGGAGATAGGTGTTTGTAGGATGAAGCCCTGAACTATGGAAAAACAAGAACTGGATTTTGCACCACGTCAACGTGCCAAGTCACTCATCTCTGCTGGTTGGCCAATTTTTGGGCCAATGACGGAACAGCTGTTCTTTCCCATCCTCTGTACTATCCAGGGGATGGGAAAGACTCCCATCAGATTTTTTTCTTTCTTAAACTAAACTCCACCTTAAAAGGATGCTGTTTTCAAAGCCTACAAGAAATTCAAGAGAAAGCGCTGGCATAGCTAAAAGACATCACTATAAACTAGTTCCAGGGGTCATATGAACAATGGAAAGTACAAGGAATACAGGATTTGAACCCGTATTGTCCTAGATGTGCCCTACGGCATCACAACACCAAATGAAAATATGCCATGAAATTATTTGCTAACAATATTTACTAAATTGAAAGATAATTGGTCTCAGTGTAATTATTATTTAGAAATTAATAAAATAATCAATTACATGAATTAAACATTACTAACCTAAGTCGTGTATTCATCTTCAGTTCTTGAAAAAACAACATTAATTCAACGAATTGTGGAAGAGTCAGTATATACTTCAGTACACATACAGCAGCATGCAATGTTGCCACAAGTTACCTTGTTATGAAGTGAATTGGAACAGAGAAAAATAAAGGAGACTATGTAGTGGAGTTGGTATTAAGGACCAGGACTATTACTCCTGATGCCAAACGGCACCACTAGGACAAAATAGGTTAAACAAAAAATTGAGCTGATAGATGGGCCCACTGTCACTAAAAGGGATCACCTACACACAACCCTTCCTCACACCACCTCAATGTGGCTATATAGTCATCTAAACTTCTGTGTATTGTATGTTAACTATTCAAAGAAGCCAGTTGTTTCAATAACTACATTGTGGAATCACAAATATGATGCTTCTCTTCATGAAAACAAGTGTCTACTTACAGATATCAAAGTTACAATTAACCGTGGATCATTAATAGTGGAATTTTAATTTTAAATGAAGCATGTAAGGAGGAAAATAAGCCATGATAAAGCTTGTTCTATACAGAAAACCATTCCATGTGATATAAAAACATTACTACTTCATGCATCAAATGCAAGGGACACTTGAAGGACATAATTTTCTCTAATATGAAAACAATGTGGTGATAAAACTGTTTTGAGATCACTATTATTGTTTACTGCTATTAAATAAGGCGATGTGTTTTAATGATTTGTCACTTTTAGTAAGAAAGGTTAGCAAGGAACACTGCAATTCCACATAAAAATATTTATTTGAAACAAAACCAGGTTTTGCCATGTAACAGCATCTTTAGGTAGACAAACATTTTTTAGGTTTAGGTTCGGTAAACAAAAAAACAATTTACTTCTTTTTTTACTTCAGATTTACAATTCATACTTATTTATACCCTTCCCTTTCGGTGAAGAGGAGACAATGGCTGGAAGAAGGGGACAATTGGGAAGGGAGGAAGGAAAGTATCTCCAGTACCCCCTTTGAGAACTGGGCTACAAAGTCAATAAGGGTTGTCCCGGGTCAGCCAACTAATAAACCTTGGTTGGAAATAGAAGGAAGAGTGCCTCAGCTGTCATGAAAGAATGAGGCTGCCACAGCTGAGGGGTTAGGGAGCATCGGGCTTGTTACACAAACCCCAACTGTAACTTCCTACCTCTCCATAACATCTGCACGAACACGGACACCAGCACAACTTCATACCCAAAATTTTACACATTCAAGGGAAGGGACTTAAGTTAAACCTAAGTTAGTTTTGGAAGAATTGGAAAAATGATTGAATTCTAGAAATGGAAACCTTGATAATGAAATTTTGTATATAATGAAATCCTCCCCCTTGCATTTCACACAGCCACCTGCAAATGGCCTCCTCAAGCCACCTCCTTCCACCCCCCCCCCCACTCATCCCTAATCGCCTCTCACCAATGTACCTTCCTCCCTCACCTGCTTCTTCCAGCTGTCTCCTCTTCCCCCTCTTTTCATTTCCCTCATCAAAAGGGTATAAGACCCTAATCTTGACCTAAAGATTCTGTTATATGGTGAAACCTGGTTGCCTTTGACATTATGTATTTTATTCGGAATTTCAGTGTTTTCTTCTAAAAAAAAGTCCTTTCATGATAAGGGAACTCCACTAAGTCAAGCCTAGAATGAGCTCTTCACTTTTATTAGCCCTTTCGATACCTACCTAATCACACCTAATTGTGTACTGAGATACATTTTAAATGATCTGTGATTGAAAATCTAAATAAAATCCTCTCAATCCAATCACTTAGCATTTTAACAATGTTGAACAATCTTAAGGATAGTCAACTGTCAATAAGATCAAATAGGATAAAAAAAGAGGTTATTTCTTACATGAGATTTGAGGAAAATGCTAAGTGCACTGTATTAAGTGACATGATTAAAGATAAATTAATAATAAATTAAATTTTTTTACAGCATTTATTCTTTTTACTTCACGTAAATGTTTGTGAAGCTTCATTAAATAATTATTTCACTAACAAATAAACAAGGCCAGTTTTAAAATATTACCCTTTAATAAGAAGAATAAAAGCACAACCGCTGACAAAAATAAAGCTCCAAGTCATCTCATGATCACCATGACATCAGTTGCTTTCATAGGAAAAATCCTGCTTCCAGATAATTTCTTTCTTGTATGCTGGACCAGAATCACAACTCTCCGAACATGTGAATATGACCAGAGTGCCCCAATCTATACTTTTTCCAATGTCATCCATTTGCAAATAGTTTAACATTTGTGGTAGAATCTGGAATAATATAAAAACATAGTTGATAATTCACTCAAAGTAGCTGGGCATGTTAAATTATACTGTATACCACCAATGACAATTTTAATTAGCTATATCGGATGCATTCCTTGATTTTACCAAAGACAATGCATCAGTGAAAGTTTAAAGTTTAATATTGTGTACGTTACTTAGACAAATTCAGGAAAAGTTACACTGAATCATATCTAAGCATGACTTTTTAGCACAATGATTTCAAACTGAACCTCTCTCTGTGAGATATTAACTAAGTAAAGTGTAACAGTTCTTTCCTCTATTTGTCTATTTATTGAAGTCCCGTAAATGGGTGTAAAAAATCACAGCTTTCAGTGTTGTTATGTTTGTGATTAAATAGGAATTACGTAATCTGAGAATGACATCAATGAAAATAAAAGTGACATTTGATGCATACAAGTTTGGACAGCAAAAAGTCCCTAAATTGACCACAGCATGTATATCACTTGATTATTTCAATTTTTTTGTGGAACGGCAAAGTATATTTTTTGTTTCATCTATTATCATCACGAAAGAGTTCCAACAAGTGATGCCTGCTATAATTGCTCATATCAATTATTTTCATTGGCTAACCTCACTTTCCAACCAGTTTACTTTGATGGGAGAATTAAGGTATTATGGATTTTTGAGAGAAAAGAATTTTAAACACCCACAGTATTGTGAACACTTTGACCCTTAAGGTTTGTGCAGAATTTTGGTTCAAAATTTTAAAAAACTAATTTGGCCAAGACATGAAAATGCCTTGTCAGATTGGAAATTAATGTTATTCTGAATTGACAAAAGTTTTGGTTCTAATGACACTTTGACATTAACTTTATCTTGAAATATATAAGAACGCAATCATTACACTTGGTTATAATTTTATTTGATTCACATCACTACCATATCCTAGCATTTGGAGTAGTAGTAGTATTTTTGTTTACAGGGTGCTTTGATGGCTATGATCATTTCGCACCTCTTCAAATCATAGAAAAAACCCTTTTGGACAAACACAACACCTAAGCCCCAAGCTGGACTCGAACCCACAACCTTTGGGTTAGCTGGCGAACTTGCTACCCCCATGCTAATCCTACTAGCCTCAGTGTTTGGAACCTTGAACAGTTTTCAGGTAGGGAAATCCAATACTCACGTACTTATATAAACTATAGATTAAAAATGATTATGAACTTACGGATCTTGAAATGCTAATGTGATTAAACATTTCAATTACATAGTAGGCAATGTTACAATCAATGAGACATTTAAAATAAGTATATACTGTAAATATTATGACTTGGCCAACTTTTAAACAAATTTTAATTGACAAATTTAAATGCTCACGTGAATTTCATATGTAAATTAGTTTATTGTGTCTTTTATATTTATGAGTAATTATTAATTAAATATTTGAAGGAATTTGACTTACTTGAAACTCAAATTGTCTCGCGTTATTGCAATACTGGCAATTTGGTATATCGGTTTCTTTGGGAATGTTGTTTACTGACACCCACAGTGGTTTTCCACCTCTTTCATACCGCAAAACCTGATCAGGATTTGAATGAATTTTCTTTCGAAATTTCTCATACGTTTTATCTTCTTTTAATGCCATCACTGTTAAATCTTCATCCACTTTGGTTTCACCTTGAAAGAGAAAGGCGATGAGAAACATTAATCTTTAACAAATGTTACTCTTTAAAGATAATATGTATATAATGATTATAAATCACTGATCTTGACCCAAACTCAAGATCAATCTTAAAAACAATGTATTCATAGTTGTTCCAGCAGTTAAAACAGGTTTCTAATGAACAAACAGTAATAATTAGGTTTCACCACATAATGAAACATGAGTACCAAAATGATATCCAGAAAATTTTATAAATTTAAAATGAAAAACAAGATTATATTGCAATATTTAGTCACAATTAATAATAATAATATAATTTACAGTTCAGTAGGTCAAAATGACATAGAACCCATCAGTATGTTAAATTACCATGTCACAAGATAAAGAGAATGATAAAAGAAATCAGCATACACAAATACATAAAAATAAGGTCATGGAAATGTTATTAACAAGAGAAAAAATTACACTTGCAGCTTGTCATTTAAAAACTCATCAATACTGTAGTAAATTTTACTTTGTAGTAGTTTACATAATCTTACTTTAAATGTAGAGGGACAAGAAATATTTTTTATTGATTGTGAAAGTTTATGGTAGGTTTGAGAGGCAGAGTGATGAGGACCCTGCTTTGAAAAGATTAGATTTTGACTAGTTAGATCTTCTCTACCATGGGTCATGTACTTATGAAAAGTAGTGTTAGTGGGGAATAGAGAGGGGTCATTTTTCACAAAAATAGAACACTGCAGAAACATATATACATAAATATATATACAAGGGAGGGGTAAAATTTCGATATTTTGAAATATTGGTCTACCTGGAGATCTGGTTGTTACCCCAAAGATGGCTTTAACAGACTTTTTTGTAAAGAAAATACTTTCGAAGCATCCCTTGAATTACCCCAGAAAATTATACCATATGAAATACGGGAGTGGAATCATTTTCAAGGTATTCATGGAGGTAATTTGAGCTATCTTTCTTATCATGAAAATTCCTCTAGAGATTTTGTTAGCTAGCTGATCAATGTGAGTGGTTCAGTCAAGATCCTCTCTCAAGTGGAGGCCCAAAAATTCCACTGTTAAAGAGCATCGTATTATATTATTGTTAACTTTTAGCAAAGGACTACTTAGGGGAGGAGATATTTTACAATGAAATTGCATGAAACAGGTTTTGTTGTCATTTAAAGTCAGATTGTTTACTTGACACCATAAAGCCATGCTATTAATCATGTTTTTCGTGTTTACTATTACATCAGATAGTGTTTTCATAATTCAGGGAAGAAGTATCTTCAGCATACAAAACTGTCTTGCTGTATGGCAAAAAGGGAGGTAGGTCATTCATGAATATAATAAACAAGAGGGGCCAAGGATTGATCCCTGAGGAACTTCACAGTTAACTTCCAATGGAGTTGATCTATAGGCATTTGTTCTCATATGTAAACTTACATCTCATCAGGACAATTTGTTGGCGATTAGATAGATATAAGCCAAGATTGAGCCATGACAGAAATTCATTTTTTCGATAAAACCATATGATCAATTTTATCAAAGGACTTACTAAGGTCATAGAGCGTACCAATGACCTGTTGGTGGCCATTTGGTGAATGACATACGTGGTTAATTAGATGGAAGGCAGCTGAAGTATAATATCTACCTTGTATAAAGCTATGTTGAGATGTATGTAATAAATTGAAATGTTGCTGGTATTTTACAATGCGAGTGTACATCAATTTTTTAAAAATTTTGGAGAAAACAGATAAGACTGAAATTGGTCTATAATTTTCTGAACCATGAGTAGAAAATTTTTAATAATTGGTGAAATTATTGCAATTTTTGAAATTGAAGGGAACTGCCCTTCAATTTTATCATTGAGAGATAAGTTAAAAATATCAGACGTTCAGAAATCCAGTTGACTACAAATTTGGCAAATGAGTTGATAACCTTTTGAATTACAGCTGGGATAGAGGGAAAGAGAAAAATTGAATGCAAAAGTTTCTTTAGGTTTAGATTAGGATTATTATTACTAGGATTTTAGAGGCAGAATTGTTTATTAAAACAGTTAGCCATAGTTACTGGATTTGAAATGACAACATTATTGAAACTAATGCAAGTAGAGTTGAAGATTCAGGATTTGCATTGGTATGCTGTTTAATTACTTTCCATGCAATTCTACTTGGTTGTTAGAAGAAGATATTTAAACATCATTCTGAACCTTTATAAAGTCATGAATGGCCCATTTGTAATTTGCTAGTGTAACAAGATACACTGCACAGAGAGTGTGATTAATGTATTTTCTCTGATGATGCAAGAGGTATACATATTTGCCCATGTCAATGAGATATTTAGGGGATTTAGTTTTTTTATTCTTTGCAGTGAAAGTAGTAGTCTTGGGTGGAAAGGAATGGTTGAAAATCATTATGAATGTATTCAGAAAAGATTTAAATTTTTGGTCAACATCTTCAGCAGAGTAGACATCCTCCCAAGCTTCAGAGGATATAAGGTTGTTGATATAGAGTTAGATATATAGGGAGCAAGATATAAAGTTGTTGATTGCATCTTCACTGTAAAATCGTTTACAAATGAATGTCTTTTGGACGGGAGTGGAATCTAAAATATGTAGTTTAACTTCCAAAGTGTGGTGATCAGACATTTTGTTAGTCAGTAATCTATAAGACAGCCAGTTAGATGGAAGATCAGTGGTCACTAGGTCAATTAAATTGGGTGACTGAAGACATACAGGAGTAGGCTGATCAACTCATAGACAACTGTAAACCGAAAGTAGATGTGTCAGGTCAACAGAAGATGCACTATTTACTAACATATTTATGTTGAAATCACCAACTACAAGGACACTGTCCACATTTGTGGAATATAAGAATTGAATCACATCGTTAATCTCCTGAAAAAAAGTTGTCACACAAGAAGAAGCTGATCTATTAAGTACAAGAGTACAAGAATAGCAATACGTTTGGAGTTGATTTTTAGGGTTATCACAGAGCACCAAACACCTTTTCGATGCAGTCCTTGAGAATGAGGCCTTTACACTTTGTTTTGAAAATATTGCCACTCCACCACCTCTACAATTGGATTTCCAGAAAAAGGACAAAAGTTTGAAACCACTAATAGCACGTGTACTAATTTCGTTTTCTGTCAGCTAATATTCACTTAACAGAAGAATATCAGAGTCTGACTCTTGAGCAAAAACCTCCAAGTTGTTGCATTTATTATTAATGGTAAAAATTATGGACAGGTACACTTTTCCATACAAGTCACTTCAGGAGTGCTATCACTGTGTTCAAGAACCTACCAACAATATAATGACAAATAAATCAAGGAGCCCTAACTCTACATAAGCATAAATAGTAAAAGAAAATCTTCCTAGTTACAGAAATAATCACGTTAAGAACAGCAAAACGGTTGTGGGCATTCAAAATTTAGTTTTCCACCACTGCTAAACTGAGCACTGCATAGTTAATTTTTCCCTAGTTTCTTCATTGTGATTGTTGTAGTCTCAAGCAATTTTAAGTTTCTAATTGTTATGTATCTATCATTTCAATTGTTAATTCTAATACTTAAAACAATTAAATTGACTGTCATATAGAAAAGCTTTGGGATTCTCAAGACTTGGATTATTTAACAGTGACACTTCACTTTAACTCGAATTGCTTAATCTTTTAAGAATATTCTCTCGTTTAGAACCCAATTCAATATCAGAAAATTTCATCCATATAATTTCCAGGTACCACAAAAGAAAACCTTGCATTTACATACTGAGAGTTACTTTCCAAACATTATTTCGAATAAATATATTATAACTAAGTTAAGTCATAAACAATGGACAATTAACAAAACTCCAGTATATGCGAAGAGCATAGGGAAAAGATGATTACTGTAACCGATAACTTACGGTTTAAGTGCTCAACACATTTCGGTTCCAGACTGATATGTATCGAACACACAGTATTATCTTCTTTCATGTTACCTGGTAACAATTATAAAATTTTATAATGATCCAGAAGTTTTCTACTTTGTGTATGGGGTCAGAGAATGTATTAATTAAAGCAATTTGCAACCCTTTTCAGGCTATTACAACAAATATTTCTTTCACAAAATATTGGAATTAGGAAAAATTCACTTTTTACTGACAATCTTGTTTTTTTTTTAAATAGTCAACTTAATTAATTTAGAGAAACTTCTCGAACAAATGGCAATGGAGTACACACATACATACCTTGTAATGTGCCCGTCCTTCCTTTGAGAACCAAATCTTCATATTCCTTCAATGCTTCCTGTTCATTTGTAACAATATCATCTTCTGGCTCTTCAGTTTCGATTGATATTTCGAATTCCTTCAGAAGTAAATCATTCTCACGACTTTTTACTTTCTCTAGAGATAGGACTAACAAATTTATCATGCATTAAAATAATTTAATACAAAAATCAAAACAAGAAATGTCTATTTGGATAAAGTTGACCCACCTGTGGAACATTCAGCTTTGTGGCCTGCTTTCCAATCTATAGCTTGATGATCCTTGCTACAGTAAAATAATATTTTACATCTACTACACTTACTTGCAGATTTATTGCCACACACGTGACATAACGTATTATACTTCTCAGCTTTTATATCTGGCCTCCAATTTTCTTCTTCAATTGGCGGATCAAATGGGTAAAAATCATTTGCACGAGGCAACTGACATCGAAATACCTTAAAGTTTCTGCTGTCATTTTCATCACAACATTCTGGATTGCGACAAAAAAACACAAACAAACTCCTATGAAAGCATGATGGTTTATTGTCAACTGGGGCGTAGATTTGGCACAAATGAATTGTAGGCTTCTCGCATTTTTCACAGCATAATTCTTTTCCACTGGGTAAATTTGAGAATTCTAACCATGCAGGCTTTCCTCCAATCTTACTAGGAAAAAATCTACTTTCTAATTTCCACGAATTACATTCATTCGCAAAACCAATTTGAAGTAATGAGTCTGATGGATCAAGGGAATCATTGGAGCTCATTATTACTAACTAGTTGAAACACTTGATTACGGCGAGCACATGTGAAACCGAAATATTAACCTCCAAATTCCTTTCCATTACTATTTTGTTATAAATTCACAAATTAAATACACGTGGCGCTGAAATCGTTCTTAAGCTGTGAATTTGAAATCTCTTTTGTTTTTTGTTTTGATTTGGAAAATTTGGTTTTTGTGACCGAAAAACTTGACAGCTTATTGAATGACTGTTAATAATATCACTTTTTGTCTATAACAGAAACTGTTGTTCCATTTGGAGATCCTTTCCCGTCTTTTTGGGTATCAATAAAATTATATTTAATTATTTAAGTGGCATCCCTAGGATGTTTAGTTCTTCAGATTATAACCAGTTATGTGCGTATAATTCATTTCAGCTAAAATGAGGCCTGATAAAAAGAAAAGAAATCGAGGGAGACATACAGATAAATCGGAAGATACACAGCCTCAAAGAAAATCAGTTGACTCCAGAGATACGCCCGAAAAAGAGGATTCAGCTAAAAATACTGTGGAGGAATCTAAGTGTCAGAATCAAATTGAAAACAAGGATAAGGCTCCAACAGGCGTTAGTATTTCTTCTAACGATGCGTCGAATGACAATCTACCCGCCCCCTGTCTTCGAAGAGAAACTGATGCTTTAAAGGAGACAAAAAAACCATCTAAGCGACAAATTTTTAACGATTGGAAAGAATATGATAAACCTATATTCCCAGAGGAAATAGAAGAGAGACAGTTCCAAGATTTTTCGTCTCTCATTCAGCAAAATATTACTGGTAAGGTTTTCTCAGGAATTACTAAGAAAAATTCAGTATAAACTTTTTTCGCCAACACGTTTGTAGCCTCCTGTCACAGATGCAGCACTATTTAAAATCCCTGAAGTTTCGTGTGTAGGAGGCCATTGGAACAATGCTTTAAAGTTATAACTGGATAAATATGGCTTAAAAGTAAATATGCCTAAGAGTATATGGATAAAAATTGTATTTTCCATTTCTTCTCAGCTGTTAACCAACAAAACGTCATTTTTTTACATAATACTTTGTTGACAGCCATCGTTTATATAATGAAAATCGGGATACCTTCGTTTTAATTTTTTTGCATGAGAATACTGACACATAAAACGAGCAAACTCTTGTAAACATGCCATATAATTCCCTGTACTGGTGTAACACAATAAGTTACTACTGAAGCAAATTCTTATTATTTAATGGGTAAAACTGACCAACTCGATGTGAGTTTTTTATAGCACTAAAAAATATGTGCCACCATGAAACAAGCGTGAAGAAGCTTTCAGTCAAACAAAGTTTGACCTTGTTTCTCTGCCCACCAAATGAGGCCTTTCATAGCACCTCCCAATGACTTTTAATTTTGATAAAGTGAAATGGCACCTTCAGGGGTGTTGCCCTGATTCTGGCGTACATAAGTGGTAATAATATTGATGCAATTGCAGAATACGATTTCCACATTGATATTCAAAATCTATTTTTATCATAAGTTTTCAAACCAACGATTGATTCGTAGCAGCTCTCATAGCTATCCTATGACCTACCAAACTCTTTATACTTCCTAATTCTAACATTCCTCCTTATCTGCCCTCCATGTGCATTGGCCTTAGACAACAAGTGCCCTACCTCTGTAATTCTTGTGGGCACATATATTGAAAAACAACCATTGTTAAACTGCCCCTAATATGTCCTATTATTTTTCCTCACCTTATAATAAGTGTGCTTTGCTTTTTTTTGCTATTCACTCTATTCATTTAATATGCAACCTTCTTTAGTTTCACATTTCCATTACTTCTAATCCCCATTTCTCTCAGGATGATATTGTCCATATTTCACTCTTGTACAAAGGAATGTTCTAATGAACCTTTTTCTCATTTCAAGGCTAAAATAAGAATGTCTCCTTTGCTTGGGTTAGTCTACTTATTACCTCCTTGCATGATGAAAACTGGTGAGCTTCATTCCTAGACAGCAAGTGCCCTATCATTGACAAGGATATGGCGATTTTTCACTGTTAAAAATATACTTTATTTTGACCAGTTTTGAAGACACTCATTTTTATCAGACCTGACAGTTTATATTTATATCCTTATCATTAAAATGTTTAAATTCCACCACATCATGCCTGAAACTACACAATTAGCAAGTGCCCTTCCCAAGTTTTATTTGACAACTGTTTTTCTTGTTCCATCTGCAACCCTCTGCTTTAGTCTAACTTTTTGTGTATCCTTTAGCTGTCATCATCATCAGTACTTCAATCCGAAGGTTGGTTGACTGCAGTCCCCTCCATCCTTTCCTGTCCAGTGCTAGCTCTCTTACATCCCTTGGTAGGTCTTCTTTCTAACGTCTCTCATAATTTGCCCTATATATTTATCCCTCAGTCTTGCTATCTATTTTCCTTCTATTAAATTCTTCACTAATCCATTATGCCTCCTTATTCTTCTTTTACTTATAGCACTCTACATTGACTTAGCTTTCTCCACTCATCTGTATACTTCCTCGTTCCAAACTTTGTCAGTACACAAGGCTTCTGTTCTTCTCTGGTCTGTATTCCTAATAGTCCATGTCTCTGATCCTTAGAGTGCCATGCTCCATATGAATGTTTTCACATACTGCTTTCTTTTTTGGAGAGATATCTTCCATGAGCATAATAGTAGGGTCTTCTTCATTAATGCCTTCTTGACCTGAGCTAATCTACTCTTGATATCCGTATTAACTTCTTCCATCGCATGTAATCCTGCTTCTTAGGTAGGTAAAGGACTCCACTTGTTCTAACATATCTCCTTGTAGCTTGACATCTGCACTCAGCTTCTCTCTTCCATTTTCTAGAATTGGATCATTTATATGGGTCTACTTATATATATCGATATTTTGCTCAACAAGTGACCATCAACGGAGAGAGAATTTCCTACTGATAACTTCTATGGTTCACTACACTGCTCCAGAGTTACCTTGTCAAATGTTAAGTTGTACTTCTTGTTTATACTTTTTTTCACTTCTTTCCTAGCATTCCCACTAATGTCATTACCTATTTTTTGGTAGGAATTTCTCTCTTCCTCAGTTCTTTAGTTTTTGGAATTTCATTTTGTCTATTGGCCAATATTTTAGCTCTTCACTTCCTCTCAGGTGACCCTCATTTGTTTTGAGTAAAGAAATTCCCTCTAAGGTAGTAATGCTCCAAGGACCCTATCCAGACTACATACAGTCAATATGAAACACAATCTTTATCTATCCATCCATTCTTGAATATGAAACATCAATTCTTACCCTGGCCCCACTCATGTTAACCAAAAGTAATTCCCTCCTGGGTAAAATGGATGTTTTGAGACATCAAAACTAACAGGAGTTGTAAACACTTGTTAGATTAAGAGTCACTTGCAGTTAGCCACCAATCAGATGGTGTTTACATTGAATATTGTTAACACTTTTGTTGCCATTGCCGTGTATAACTGACAGAGATTCTCCAATGCAAAAGTGCTATTGGCATAGTGCTATCGGCAATAGAACTTTTCACATGCAAATTAGCGAATGCCGTCTATTCATGGATGCAGGGTGCCAGAAGGCAAGAAACCCACATTTAAAATGTCACCCTCTTGCTCCTGGTGGGATTCCTCACCCTTTTCCCTGACCAAGGGTATATTATGGATAATTTGAATCCCGGTTGCATCCTTCCTCCTCACAATCACGATGAGTCCATTTCGCTAGTTTCCCTTGGAAAAAATTATTTGATGTCTCCCGTTAATATGTAACCTTTGAAATGAATTTAATCTGTTTCAAGGATTATTTCCAAATTTTAAGCTAAACTCTAGCATTAATATTAATGCATTCTTTGAAGAGAACACGTTAAACACAAAGGTGGGATGAATACGCTCTCTGTGATTCCTTGTATGGTTTCTTATTTCCTTATTATGCATTACCATCAGATATCGTTTATATTTTTAAATTTCATTTTCCATTGTGTTTTTTTAGGAAATGATACATCCTTATCTCATTATTTCCCCTGGGAATATTTCATCACATGTGTTGCAATTAGCTTGTGGTTTTACCTTCTGGACCTTTCTCACGAAAAGATTTCTTTGACAAGGCTTTTGACACGTGATAATCTAAAAATTTGTTAAATAATGTAGTTAGGAAATCAATCTATTTTTCAGGTATTAATATTTTTCTAGGAGTACAATGTCCCTCTTCCTGATTCATCCAAATACGTATTATTACTGGTATCTGATACTGAAATAGCATAATACTACAATAACATTACTATCATCCATAGTAATACTTTTAGTGGTCTCCACATTACTATTGTTATAATCTACAGTGGTACTTTCAATAGCCCCCATTATTATTAGTGTTATCTATTGCACTAGTTTAAATTGTCTTCACTGTAATTTAAAATCATAGAGCAATCATTTTTTCAGGGTGCTACACCGAACTTGTTAATATCAATGCTAGAGTTTTGTTTAAAATTTGCATGAAGTGTTTATAGGGAAACACTGCAATTCCAGTTTCCTTCTAAAACTTTCATGATGAGGGAATTCCACCTAGTCAAGCCATAGAAATTTACTTCCGATGTCAAATGTTTAAAAATTACAATATTATTAGTAGAAGCACTGGAATGACATATAGTTGACTGTGGACTTATGCTTGTGCATTATTCACAAATGCATTGGTGTTCCCCTGAACCACTCAGCGAAATAAGGGTCAGGACTCCCACTGAGATAGGTGGGTCCAAAAAGAGTGAACTTTCATACCTATGGACTAAAACACTTCAAAATAGAAGAAATTGTTTCAGGCGTTACTTTGTGGAACTGCTTCATGACTTTAAGAAATAAAACACTTTGTACTTCCTCATAAATTTATGTGGAAGTACAAAATGTTTTATTTCTTAAAGTCACTTCAAAATAGTTCAGCTCATGGGTGTAGAGAATCTCTTGGAAGGCGCAGCACATGGTGAGAGTGTATTAAAAAATTTCACCATAGCAAAAGGGTTAATCACAAATTGTGACTGAAGTAATATTTGAATGATGCCTCCAATAAACTTTTTGACTGTTTGTATACTTAAATATATATTGTCTGGAGAAATTTTAAGAAATCCTTCACAGGCTGATTTTTACCAATGAGATTTACAGCCAACAAAGATATTAAAATATATGTTAGATTAAATAGAGATTACATAGCTTTTCACTATGCTTCACAAGCACAATTATATTTTATTTATGTAAATACAATACAATCTAGCTAATGCTAGGTGGGGTCAGGCCCTCAGATATAATACCAATGGAAGGAATTTATGTCATAATACATGTAAAATTCATAAAACAAAGATAAAATCGATAAGAATATAAAAAATGGAAGGGAACCTTAAACATAAAAAACAATTCATAATTCAACCAAAGTCCATAATTAAGTTTGTTATCCATTAGAGTTGTTGAATTAACTAAAATTATATTCTACAAACAGTGCTATATAATTTATTTTTAAAACATATAATATTTTCTGGGAAAGGCTCAAAATCTTCTTCAGCTACCTCATTCCATTCTTTTATTCCTCCATTCAGGAATGAGTACTTCATTATGTCATGTTTTTGGGATGACAATTTCATTTTCCACCTATGGTCACCTCTACCATATTAACAACGTCGTGTTTATTTTTCAAATCTTTATATCCAGCCTTTCCTCTGTACATCTAAAATATTTTATCTAACCCTGTTTATTTGTCTTCTCTTCTCCAGACTTTCCCATCCCAGTGTTTTTATCATTTCTCACTGACTTTCCAAATATTTACTTCTTCAACACAATACAAGTGACTTTCTTTGAACTTTTTCAATCTCTGATTGCGAGTTTTTATTATAAGTGATTGCCACAAAGTAACACCATATTCCAATGCTACACTTAATAAAGTGAAACACTCTCTCTCTCTCATTTGTTGCTTTAGTGCAATATTTTAGATTTCTTTTTACAACGTTAAGCATACAGTGGACCTTGTTTACCATTGCTTCTATTTGGTCTCTACATATCAGATCTTTCGAAAAACATGATCCTCAGTATTTGTTAGTCAAAGGTACTTCAACCTAACCATAATTTGTGTGCATATTTTTGCACATTTCTATTAAAACTAATAAGTTTACTTTTAGCACCATTTATAATTTTTATTTTTAAGCACCATGTATCCTTAATTTTTCCAAGATTTCCCCAGTTGAAATGCTCCACAAGTTAAAAATTATAATTACCATAAGAATAATATTCTTTACTGCGACCTGTTTCAATACAGAGTAAAATCCTCTGACATCAGAAGATGATACTCTGTATCTAAACCGAAAACTGTAGCAGTGAAGAATATATTTTGTGAAACAGCATAGTGTTTCGTTTTACCTAATCTCATCATGAAGGAGTTCTGCTTGATACCATCGATTATAATTAACACTTTACAGAACAATTTCTTAAGTCCAAATAATCAAATAGGTAATTTTTTGTTGCAGAAGACAATTATTTCAAGTTCAAGCATGAAAGACAATGGGAAAATGACACTTGCAATATAAATAAGGATTTATTCAATCTGAACCTAATGGAGCTTTCTACAGGATTGCAGTGCATTCCTTTTTATAAAAGATTAAATATACCAACTGATTTATTTTCTGTAAGTCTAATTGTTATAATTTATCATGAGTATTTGGCAGTAAAATACAGATTACCTTTACAGTTGCTAATTTCTGGATTACTTATTTACAGAAAAATGAACTTAGAAGAATGGATGATTATGCTAAGGGACAAGAAAAGGAGTATGAAACCAATTTAAATTCACAAGAATGCAGTCCCATCTTCATTGGATTACAACTAAAGCCCAACAAAGAGACTGAAATTCAGCCAGAAGAGCAAATCTACAATGAAGCTGAGGTTCAGACATTTGAACACATAAGAGGTGGAGAATTAGAAATAGAGTATGAAGTTCTCACCAAAGAAAGGCAAAACATAGTTGATGAGTTGTCCCTTACTCAATCAAAGGAAAAAATGGTGGAGGAAAACCAACTGAATGTCATAAAAAATGATGACAAATCTATAGTGGAAGATGGCTTTGGTAGTGTAGATAACCAGTTGCAGCCAAGTGAAATGAGTACCACTGTGACTGGAATCAACATTGGTGGCACGGATGGTGAACATAAAGTCAAATCTGAGCATGTAGAAATAATTACAGAATCAATTTCAAAACCTCCAGATGAAGCTGTTGCAGATGTAGGTGTTGCGGCCTCCGACACAATGGATATGAACACTGTGTTTGAAAGTGAGCCCTTGGGCCAGAGGGTAAAACCTCAAAGATCAAGAGCTAAGAACAAACCTGAAGTTGTCACCCCAGGGGATGAAGAAAAAATCTTAGAGTCTTTGCTTTCACTGAAGGAACCCACAATTGCCTCTGAGGACCCCAAGGAAAAGGAAATGGAAGAGACTGAGAGTAAGCATAAACTATAATTATGTATTTAAAATATTTTGACTTGAGAATTGCTCTATGATCAAAATGCCTTTTTAATTCCAGATGAAGGTGACGACTTGACGAATGATCTCAAATCAATTGTCATACACGAAAAGAAAGAAAACCTTGAAGCATGGTTGGATTCAATGCTAGATGATTAAGTTAAATTAAAATGGTTATGCAAGAGTTACATGATAACAATGATTCGGAGTATGATTGAACAACCATGTAAAGATTTTATTGATCACTATATATTTTCTTATTAAATATTAATTATACCTTTGCCTTTAAGTAACGGCTTTGACACACTTATTTTGCACATGAATCTTGTTGAAAGTCTTGTTAAAGATGAGTAATCATTATTTTTTTGTTGGGCTGAATTCCCAATGGATGACTAGGTGCTCAGTGCTTGAGATAATAAATACATATTGCTGTTTTACAATTGGATGTTATTTCCTCGAGTAGTAATAGTAAAACCAGTAAAATACCTCAGTCCAATACACTCAAATCTTGTAAAATAAGTTTGCCATTATTCCATACAGTTGGTATGATTTCCTATTCTGATATTTATTTGAGTATTGGAAATGAATATACCTCATAATATACTGTGCAAGTGACATACTTGATCTGCTTTTAGTTTTTTTCCTTCCATTCCCACTTCTGTAATCATTAAATATGATTGACCATTACATTTTTCCAGCTATCACCAAGCTCTTATCTCTTTTGATTAAAGCCACTCAGCCATTCTTTATCCCGGAAGCCATTAGCATGTGAGCTAAAAGAAGGCAGTTAGTCATGAGTGTTACTATAAACCTCACTCAATAACACTTTACTGGCCTTCCTCATCCATAGTTGTAGGTCATTTGATCTCTTATGTTCAGAGCAGTGTGGGAAGATCACTTCCTCCTGATTTACACTTTTATTGTGATTCAGGTGCAAAGATAAAATTTTCTTAATTTTTGCATTATAAGAAAAGGCTCATATAGAAAAATTATTGCAAGAACCTTTCACCTGAAATGATTTTTTTCCAGCCCTTCTAAATTTCTTGTCTGTACCTAAGGTAATGCAGTCGTGCCTTGGTTAATGATGGTAATCCATTTCAGGATAATCATTGTTAACCAAAATCATCATCATTCAAGGTGCCTTTTCCCATATGTATAATATTAACCCCCCAGCTGTGGCATCCTTGTTCTTATGTGACAGCTATGTGTAGGAGAGAAATAGCTATGCACTCTTCCCTTCTAATTCTGACAAAGGTTTATTAGGTGGCGGACCCAGAACGATCCTTATTAACCACTTAGTCCAGTTCCCTCCAAGGGGGTTGGTGGAGATATGATTGACTATAGTCAAACTATTTCATGAAGAATTATATCAAAAAATGAACTTCAAATTTATTTTCCTTTATAATTGATTTGATACCAATCGGGACGTAAATACTTTCACCTATTACCAGCATTCTACTGAAACTCAGAGACAACTAAGGGAAATGATGATGGTGGGTTAGAAGAGAATTTCCCTAATCTTGGCAGACAGAATGCATTCGTCAAAGCCAACCATGTTAGCCTGGTGGGTAGTGTGCTCGCCAGCTAACCCAAAGGTCACGGGTTTGAATCCCGCCCAGGGCATGGATGTTGTGTCTGCAGATGAGTTTTTTCAATGAGGAGGTGCAAAATGATCATAGCCGTCGAAGCACCCTATAAACAAAAAATACTACTGCATTCGTCAAACTCATCTGAGGGTCATGAACTATCATAAATGGCACTGCAAAAGGTGCACCCTATTATGGAAGAATAGAAAAGTGTGACCAATTGAACCTTTTTGGAAAGGACAGGCCATAAAATTTGGAGAGGGTACGAAGGCAGTGGTCATATGTACATGAATGTATTCTATGCAGTCATTTGCAAAAATGACCAATGTATTCCATAGCCCAGGGATAAATTCTTTCTGGCTGCTGCCCTGAGCCGAGGGTACAACTGGAAAACCATACTTCCCAACATCCAAAGCTGCCTCACGTGCACCTGACAAAAGGACCACCGGCATAATGTCCACATCCAGGATTCTCGGTGAGTGTCATCTCCACGCGACCTTAGTGGGGAAGATGATGACGACCTGGCACCTGCCACTACGGATGATGGGTAATAAGGGGTGGAAATCCAAGCATGATGATATGATTTTCCCTGCAAAAAATGATAGCCTCCAGTGTGACTTTTATGATTGTCAAATAGTAACAGGACAAGGGATTTAGCAGTAGGTTTTACATGAAGATTGAAATGTTTAAGAAACAATGCAAATATCTCTCCAATCCATTATCACTATAATGCCCAACGGTTCCTGGTAGGGGTCTTTCCACAAGTCCACTCTGTATCAGTTATCCTGGACAAACCAAAAAAGGAGGCAGGTAATAGAAGAATATCCAGAAGTGCTATTGTAACAAATAATGGTAACATTTCTTCCTCTCTCTTATGATAAAATTTAGGAAACTCTTAGTTCCTCTGGGTGAAAGCTCTTTTGCTAACTCATTAGACAGGGTGGGCAATCCAGATTCATCTAGCTCTTCATTTAATGCTTCTTGAATCTTCCACCATGAATAGGCATTTCCTAAATAATATACCTTAAGCTTATGGTACATAGCTTTATAATTTAAAATTTTATAGTATGAGGGTCTATAGGGCCTACATAAATAAGAGGACTTTTAGGGAAAGGTTTCCTGTGCTGTTTCCCAGTAACACAAACATCACAATCATTTACAGAGTCACATTTGAAATTAATGCAATCACTCAATTTGTCTTGCGACAACATTCTGTTTACCCAAATGACCCATTCTCTGATGCCACAGCTCATAATTATCTTATTTACACACAAGGGCCTGCTTTGATTTTACATCTAAACAATATAACCCATTACTTGTTCTACTTGCAGTAGCGAGTACTGTACCGTTACAGACAAAATCGTTATTATACATTTTACAACCTGTTTCATTGTACACAACAGTGATCCCTTTATCAGCTACTTGGCTCACAGAAAGTAAGTTCTCTTTCAATCCAGGAACATGTACGACATTTCTGTTCAGAAATATTGTCACTAACGTTCAAATTCACGGATCCAACAACCCTACTTACGAGTTTACCGTTATTTCCTACAGTAATCTCTACGTGACCCTTTGTGTCTGGACAATAATCATGCATACGGTCTCCATGGGGTGACATATGCAACGATGATTCGGAATAGACGAACCAATCCGAGTCACAGGATGCAACTGACAGACCACAGAGAAGACTTCTCTTGTTTCTTCTCCCTGAATCTCAGCTCTGCTCTCGTTCGACTTGTCTTTCTTCCGCGACTGTGGACACTGCATTTTAAGATGCCCCTTCTCACCGCAGCTCCAGCATTTCCATGCCTTCGCAGTTAACATGTGATGGCTTTCTTTCCTTTGGAGTGCAAGTTGTTTTCTAGAACACTCGAATTTTGACTGGTGCTAACGTTTTTCCGGTAACTTTCTTTGAGTAAAATAGTTTTTACCCGATCCAAATTCAGAACGCCCTCGCCAATAGTGATAGCTATGACCAGGTTGTCATAATAATAATTTATTGGTCTTTAAGTTTACATGAACAATTGACCTCGTCAGATATCAGAAACAGGCCAGACAGACATATTACATACATACAAGCATATATTACACACATGAATTTGGAAGCCCCTGAAGCAGCATTGCAGCGACGAAATTCTCGGCCATCGGTTCACCAATGCCTTCAAGTTTGTGCGCCAACAT
>WURS02000011.1:2048047-2058441 GCA_011762765.2 Rhinocypha anisoptera | reverse complement strand
CAGCATTCTCCTCCAACACCATGTCTCGAAGACTTCTATTCTTCTTTGGTCTCTTTTTCCAATGGTCCATGTCTCTGTTTCCAATGGTCCATGTCTGATTTTCATCATAATGAGATACAATACAAATTTAACTGTCACAGCCGTGCAGTTAACTTTCTCAGGATGTGAAGATCAGTAAAGGTATCATCAAAGCAAAATAAAAAAAAATATATCATTCAATGAAAATCTATGTTGAACTATTACAGATAATTCAAAGTATTTAAATAGATTGACACCGACCCATGCTACTAATTTAACTTCAGAACATCATTAACCTAATAAAACTCACATGATTGATAATGGAGTATAGGTTTTAATGGAAAAAAATATGGATTCCATGGTATTATATAATTCTTAATCTGTCATCATACGTAGTTTATGGAACAGTATACAACCAGTAATACGAGTACGAGAATTAAATGTCATAGCTCTTGAGAAATCTATTCTCTGTTGTCTAACCTAAATATTTCCTTCTCTACTCTTTATATCTTAGTTGCATCTTTTGCTGCAAAAATATATTCAACTCTTATCATAATTAAACCAATATAATCATTCACTCAACCATTTTGATATTGATTTATACAATTTTCCTGTGTGAAATCAAAAGATTTATTTAATTTTTTTCTCTAATGATATGCTATTTCTTTTCAAATACGCATTAATAATATATAATGTTTATCTTTTAATATAATTAAGGAGCGTATAAATCATGGCGACTGAAAAATAATATCGTTGTATTTATGCAAATACCTTTGTGCCTTAACTAATTATTTTCTTTTATGAGTTTCATAATTCGCTAAGAGTAAACTGAATGGCAAGAGGTAAACTACGAGAATACCAGATGGAAAGTCATTTATCACTGTTTAAATGAAAAAGAATAGACGGTGCTTGAAAATGTCTTAACATGGACAATTTATGCATTTATTATCCAATTTTCCACACGCATAGCACTGAGCCAATTACGGCGTTCCCCAGGACAAAACAACACACGCACACACAAACATCCCTATGCCCCATAGATGGAAGATGAAATATCCACCTAACCGGGATTCGAAACCAAGACCTCTGGATTGGATCCTTATCCATATAAGTGTGTATTATTAATAGTATATATTATCCATTATCGTATATACACACAATATGTAGGTATGTTTATATATATACATATATGTATACATATTAATATATATATATATATATGTATGTGTGTGTGTCTGTGAATTTGTAATGTATAGTGCAAGCCACACACTGAATCGATTACGGATTCTTGACTAATGGACCGTGAAGCATATAATCAATCAGAAAAAAGATGTGTTATTTCTCAAATATCTGCTCAATGTAATGGAAGGTTTATAGGTCACTTTAGCGTGAGTGTCTACTGGAATTCCCACAGCCAGTTTTTCTGGTCGTTAAGGAATTCTCCATCTGTTAATGTGGAGAAATACATATTTTTCGAGGTCGTAAGTTTTTGTTGCGGTTTCAAGGAAAAGAAAAGGGAACACCCTAATACATATAGCAAAAAATGCTAATTAGTGGCGTTAAACATAAAATTGGTAGCAATTAATACAGAAAATTAAAGTCTTCGTGGATAACCACTAATCATGAAATAAAATGACTCTGGCCTGATATTACCTAATAAAATATACTTTTTTCACAAACCTCAGAACTTTTTAAAAGTCATGTTTTCTCATATTTTTACTGTCTGCCTCCTATGAAAAACTAAGTCGCCTTTTAAAAACACTTCATTAAGTATCTTTTTAATGAAATAAACTTCCAGTTGTAACTTTTGACAATCCCATGAATCGTAAAAGGTTTTACATTAAAATTAAATATGAATAATAAAAAGTAAAAAGTGTGTCATTTAAGGAAAAGAATATTAAAAACTAATTTTAAGTTTATAAGGAACTGTTTTAACAGCATTTTAAGAGCACACACATACTGTAATACTTTTATAAACATAATTTTTTAATTTACTAATTATTTTTTTAGGTCTTGCGTTGGTTTTTTTTTAAAGAATTTCAACATAACATGCGCAGGAGAGAAAAAGGTAAAATTTAACTGAGGAAATAACACATCCCTTTTTGATTTTTGAATGGCAATCAGATTATAAACTTTCAATTTATTTTTAAGAAATCTCATCATAATTTGCAAAATATCAGGAAGAAGATTTTATTAATCTACTTTGTGATTCTATTAATCTACTTTGTAACAAAGGTGATAAAAACTCACAAACAAAGAATTATTCAACCTCTAAACGATGATCATTTTACTCTAACATTAGACGAGTAATGTTTGCACAATCGTCGGACAACCCGAAAGGGGTTTTCGTAGAAAAAACGGGAGTGAGAAAACTAATTTCTAACACCTAATATTTTTGTGGGATAAAGTCGTGGAGTACAGGGGAAATGCGGAAAGAAGTAGCAGGTGTGAAATTCGTGAACGGAAGGAAGGTCTTAGGAAAAAATATTAGCCTCGGATGGAAAGGAGGCGTTACTCTGAGAGGGCGGTAACGAGAAGTGCGCACCCAGTGTGCGTGCGTGCTCCCATCTTCTCCAGGGGGATTGGAAGTTGGTGGAACAAGTGAGTGATGAGCTTTTGTTGGAATCCGAAGACTCCTTTATAGCTGTCAGAGAGAGAGAGAGCAAACTTATAGAGAAGATAGGGACGTCGTCGTCGTCCCAAGAGAGATGCGAGCGGAAAGGGGGGGGGGGTAGAGAGAGAGAGAGAGAGAGGGAAAAAAGGAGAGAAAGGAGAGGGGGAGAGAGTGATGAGATGTAGCGGAGACCGGCGACGTTTTGAAACACGGACTCCGCCGCCACAATCCCCATCAGTCTCCGAGAGAACCCTCTCGGAAGTAACATAATGAAGTCGAAGTGGATCAATGGATCCTTAATACGATTTAGATTTTCCTCCGAGAAGGAGATAAATCCGGATTCATAAAGTATTTCTCTCTCTGGAAGGGAGAGAGAGAGAGTAATCTCCTTTGCGGTCCATTGTCTTGAGATCAATCACTCCCATTAATTATGCGTCCACTCGAACTAACCACAGCGTTCTCGTAAATCGTCAATAGTAGGTGTTGGAACAAGGACATTTTATATAATCTGACCGCTATGGTAATTATGCATATATGCATTCACTATAAGTTCAAATTATATCGCAAATATATGCACATACTTGATGAAATTGAAGTGGAATACATGAGAGTGAATCATGTAATTGGAAACTATTGGATACAGGAAACTTTTGACTGAAGTGTAAATCACCGCTAACAATTAATAATGGATTATTTTTTATCGATTTGTCGTGGATAGTTTTATCATTAACAATTATGACTTACTGACTTACTTGGAATTAAGAATGAATTAAAATAATTAAATCCAGATCAGAAAGGTAATATTTCACTATAAAATAACTTATACATTATTCTACGAATCCATAACTACTACTCTCTTAACTCATTTATAAGTTAAATATTGTACGAGTGGACTTCCTCTCATTATAACCTACATTTTCACTATAATTAGTAGGATTCGCAAGGATTGTAATTGGTGCCCCTGGCGTTACATTACAGTATGCTTTATAAACACAGGGTCATTCTGTTACATTTTTAGGCTAAAGACATTCAACATCAGTATACCAGATATCTCAGCTAATTCCTTCGAAAGATACGGGAATATCATGGGGTTAAATATGACACTCTAGTGATCAAGAAGCTACTGAATGAAAAGCCAGTTGTCATAATATTACTTTAGTAGAAATTTTCCCTAAGTGAATTATGGCAGTTGATAATGTAATGATTTCTTATAGTAATTACGTATGAACTATCATGCAAGGCGGCATGAAATAATACATAGAAAGACAAGATATATTTGTCTTCAGGCATGATACGTTCATTTTATCAAATGAAAAAATATTTATATGAAAGCTAGGATATGAAGAGTCAGAAAGATTAAAAGATAGTATAAGCATAGTAATATAGTATACTATAAACATAATATACTATTATACTTCATGATAAAGTAACTGAAATTGTATAATAAGTATTTAATAACTTCTATTAAATAACGTTTTCATTCTCCCTTTGCTATTTCTTTGATAAAAATTTTACTTACATATTTTTGATGAAAATTTAGTTCTTTGGTTTCAAATCTTGACCATGACTTGACCATAATATTATCCGATATATAATTTTTATCTCGTTCAGCCAAGATATATATATAATATATATACATATATATATATATATATATACTTTGAAAATTAGTTTGAGGTAGAAAGTAGTTTGGAGTAGTTTGGGATTCGAAACCGCGACTTTTGGATCAGCTGACGAGCGCGGCCGGTCGACCATCTTGTGATTGTAATCTTAATAAATAATTTAAAATCGTTAAACACTGCTATCGCCCTTAATTTAGAAAATTAGTAGTCAAGAACCTGATTTTCTGCTTTTTATTAGATTTGTTTTAAATTCTTCTTAGATTTGTGACCATCCACAGTGACTTTCGACCAATATTGATTTTCGATAAGTTACCAACACAAAACAGTCGCATGCAAATGATCCTCAGTTTGAATCTCCCAGTTTAGCTTACGTCAGAATTCAAAAACGTCAACCAATGCTAGGCGTGGATCAAGATATTCCATCGAATGGGCAACAGAAATTCAAAGTGGCGAAGACATACCTGGTATGAAATTTCCACCACTCTATGCACGGCTGAGGACATTTAAAACGCCCTAAAAAATCTGTCGCCGCTTTGATTCGATGCGATGAAAAAAGAAACATCCAAGGACACTCGTCTGAAATAGGTCGAAGCATTAAAAGAAAATTCGCCGCACTTGAGGTTTTGATGACAGCGGCTGTAAAGCAGTCGCGGGAGTGCTGTAAGACCTGACGCCAGGGTAATGGGACAGCCTCGTTCAATTTACTGCCGCATAGTGTTGAAAATGCGTCCTAGAATGAGAGCATGGGCGAGGTTATTAGCGATTCACTTGGCAACGTCGCAGGAAAAAACAGCGATGTTTATATAGCGAACCTTTTGTTGCGGCCAGCAGAAACGGGTGTCGGAAAGGAGAGTGACTGGGGAGGGGGGGACGGAGTGAGAGGCTAGTGGCCGCTGGAACGGGGGATGGGTGAGCGCAGACGTAATATAACGGCCCCCAAAGTGAGCGAAAGGGGGGGGGGGGAGGAGGAGGCCATTAAATCTAAACCTTACATCCCAGGGAGATCTCTGACCCTTCATTCCAGGCATTCTATCCCGCCTTGCTTGGGACGAGGGGTGAGGAGAGAGGGGAGGGAAATAAGGGCATTTGCGAACGGACCTGAAGGCGTTATCCCAACTACGCTTGTTAAGCAAGAAGCACCGCTTTTGAAGTTGCTTCGCGTAGAGCATAAAGCCATAAGCATCTCAAAAAGCGAACTAGTTGAGTGGCATCGCCGCCTCTGACACGCCGTTGTATAGCTCGCTGAATGATAAAATTTTACTGCATTCGGTCCATCGTCGTCCAAATTAAAATTTTCGGAAATAAGGTATCTTTAATACGCGTCCCACATGAATATTTTTACCCCTAAATGCGTCCTCAAAGTGAACGAAATATTTGCCGTAGTGTCCGGGGTTATAGAATATGCATTCGCCGAAGCATTAACCCTTTGAAGTGTTCACGTAACTCCAAATTGAAGGCGTATTTCCTTCAAAGAAGATCCCGTCCAGAGATTTCATTGCACGGACGTCTGCCGAAAGCATTCGCGGCATGAGGAAGCCGCCTCGAGGAAGGACATTCCTCGTTAAAATATTACGTACGCACACGCACGCACACAGCGCGGCCACATATATGGGGGAATAAAAGTAATCTGATAGCGAAAAGGGAACTGACGGGGGGTGAGAAGGGAACGGAGGGGAGGGGGGAGGAAAAGGCAACGTGGAAATCAAAAATGGTCCCTCGCCAAAACATTTTCTCGTGCAGACAGTCTGCCGGTGTTACTCT
Organism: Rhinocypha anisoptera; assembly: GCA_011762765.2. Classification (NCBI taxonomy): domain Eukaryota; kingdom Metazoa; phylum Arthropoda; class Insecta; order Odonata; family Chlorocyphidae; genus Rhinocypha; species Rhinocypha anisoptera. Next base: position 2,052,426 of record WURS02000011.1, on the reverse strand, counting down.
TGAGGGAGGAGTACGCAGTGGCGAAACGATTTCAATGGCGTGTGTGGCTTCCATTTCTTTCTGGAGGATGTGCCGTCGAAGGAGACGGGTGGGGGGAAATATCGCAAGAGGATGAGGTTGTCCCTCGAGATTGGAATCGATCAATCGGTGTGGAGAGAGTTAAAAGAGTGGCGGAAGGTGGACGAAGAGAGAGAGAGAGAAACTCGCCTTCCCAATCTCGCATTCTCTTCCTCCGGGATCCAATTTTCCCTTTTTCCGATCGGCGTTTTCGGCGTTTTCCGTTCTGCACTCTATCTGAACTCCACACCTCCGACACCTCCTCCTCCTCCTCACGGTCACGAATGAAAGGATCGCCCCATTGCCATTCCCCCCCCCCTCCCCACGTCACCACCTCAATGGACAAACCAATCCGCTCCGACCAGGAATCCCCGTCCCCATCAGTTGTCCCCTTTTCATCGCGGATGGGAAGGAAGTAACCTCATTCACTCCGATCGCTTCATTAGTCAAGGGGTGGGAAGAAGGCATTTTTCGTTCGGAGCGAGTCAAAAGATTCCGCTGACATACCTCGCCACCACACGATCCCATGGCGGAGAAATTTCCCTGTCTCTCTTTTTCTCCCTCCCTCCTTCCCTCCCTCTCTCTCTCTCTCTCCAAGGAGCGCATCCACGTGATTGCGAAGAAATCCTGTTCTCCCCCTTTCGGATAAGAGATATAATGCGGCGGAAATGGGGTGGAAAAAAGAGATTCGGGAAGTCTTAATTAAATGCCTTCAAATGGCACAGTCGGACTGGTGGAAGGGTCGAGAGAGGGGGGGAGTGGGAGGCCCGCCCGGGAGAGACGTGATCCGTTGACGGTGTCCATTTTCCTCGCATTACCTATATTGAGTTTAAATGGGTATTCCGGGCGAAAAAAAAAATACGCGGACGCCATAAATAAGTGTAATGAGACCGAGATTAGAAGTGCACAGGGGGGGACGAACACAAAAAATCAGGAAGTGCGAAGCACTCCACGCCGCCGCCGTGGGAATCGGAGTAAAACAGATTTAATTCTTTCCGTCGCTCTTAAATTTAATCTTAAGAGTTTTGATTAAATAACGCTTGGTCGATTCAAGCTCAGAATTCTTTGCTCACAAATACCTAATCGGGACTATACATATTTCTGGTCAAAAGTTTTATTGGGTAATATATTTTTTCGAACGTTCGTATACTGAAAAGGTTTTCCAGATTGCTGTGCTTTCCTATTGTTTTTTAGAAAATGTATAAGAATCAAGCATTAGCGTTTTATCAAAATAATTACCCAGTACCGTTAATAATATTTCCAACAGCTTTTTGTATGTTTTATCTATAGGAAAGGAAATATCGTGAAAACAAACATTCGTCTTTTGCATGTAGATAGACAATTAATAATCAAGAATAATTTACAGAAGACTATGAAAGATATGCAGAGATAATCATAATGGCATGTCGATGATGACTACCACAGTTCAAGTACGTTGGAGGAAATATATATATTATATATTATAATATGGAAAAACAAGGTAAATCCTCCTGTTATTTAAATTTAATGCCAATGACTTTTTCACAGAGCGTCGAATTTTAATTCACAAAAGCAATAAAGCATTACATATTCATTTAATTACAAAAGTGTACTGAATACTTAACTTGAAATCGCTCGAGAATTTTTCACATTAAATATTTACAAGTCACATCGTTGAGTAAACAAAATATACAAATTGAACGGAAACGAATAAATTTCATAAATTACTATATTTTTCTATTTACAGCATTTGAGCAGATTATGTTGCACCTTTAGAAAGTTAGTGAGAGAAAATTATAAATATGTGTAACTTAAATTACGACAATTTTTATCACTAATAATATAGAAATACTACAATTTCAGCTACACTGAAAGATTGACCTGTTAAAATTCATGTCTCCTATATGGTGGGAAACCTTAAATGTGTATCCTTATTTTCCATGGATATAATTTTTCAATGTCTCTGCTGTATCTTATGCATATAAACTCGTATTTAACGATTTATGATTAATTTTAAAATCTCAAATATCGCCTGACTGTTTCCTTCGTAAGTTAAACTAAATAATTAAGTTTCAACTGGTGATTTAGGTGATGTATTCATTATCAATTATGATTTTATATTTGATCACTACACAATAATAGTACATGTAAAGATCTCAAGACAAAATATGGTTACGGTCAATTTAAAAATTTAATGAGGATGATTTTATGTAGGATCTGAACTTTTAGACCATGAAACAAGGAGTGAGAATGAGGATCCAGAAGAAATGGATGGAAAGTTTGCGGCAGAGCAATTCATTCAATGGTCTTATGAAGATTTTTATTTACTTTCGTGTCACATGAAATCAATCTATTTAAACACAATAATAAGTATTTTCTAGGTAATACTTCAAGTGTTACTTTCAAATAACATGTAATAAAAACTACAATATTTCCAACAGTATTATAATCGACTATAAGTATTCATTAACACAAAATATCCGTCAAAATTAATTTTATAGCAAGAATAACACAAGTTTCATGTTAGTAATTTAATTACTTTAGGCGACAAAATGTGTTCCTGAGACACATTTCAAATGACACCACATTATAACAGCATTTTTTATCGAAAGAAATCTAAAATTTTACTCGAACATTATTTGCTAGTAGGTGCCAATAGAAATTAAAACAATTTTAAATAATTTATTGTGATGGGATTATTAAAACTCGATAGTTATTTTTCTAATGAATATAATAAAAATTTTCGCATAAGTTAGATAAAATGAAAATATAATTCAAAGCAAGAACATTTTGAAATAAGCAAGGATTCATACAGACGTCACGATTAATTAAGGAGATATTCCGGTTTTCGTAAAGTAAACGGTAGGCATACCCAGAGGCTACAGTGTCTCGGGGAAGGTGAGTGGAACTTGATGCGTCTTTCGAAAATGACCCTTTCGTCAACATATTGCGAATACCTAGATGCGCTTCCCTGAATCGCCGAAGAATTCTCTCTGCTTGAAAAAATTAATACCCGTCATGGAACTCGTGAGAAATAATATTTTCATCGTAGGTGGCGTTGAAATAGAGGTCAAGCCGCAGTCTGAAATACAACGGTTTGTCGTACAGAAATTTCTATCACCTTGCACACCTACAAAAAAGTTAGGAATCCGGTTTCCATTACCAATCGTTTTGTGCATAATAGGTGACTGGTTAATATTGTGTGCGCAGAATTTCCATCTCAAAACGGGAACTACAACAGTGATACCTCAATGTTAATCGAACTTGCATTTTCCCCACATTTCTCACGCACCATCAATCATCTGCTCCGACCTCAATGGTCAATTAAAGTGCTCAAAAATGATCACGAGTGTCCGAGGAAGGCATTTGTAATTACTTTTCGGACGCAATAAATCAAGTATAGCCTATATTTAAACGCATTAATGTGATACAATTGAAAATTAGAAACTGTTGGAAGTCGATATTGGAATGTAGACCTTAAAATAATAAATGTTCATTAAATAAATGTTCAAAATATTAAATGTTCATTTAACGGCTGGTTCAACATTAGGAAGAATTTTGTAAATTAATCTGACACTTTACTCCTGTTTTATGGAATAGACTGAGAGTTCAATACAAATAATTGCCAGCTTGATTCCTCTCTTATACGTATTTCAGAATAAAATCATTTATTTGGTCATTTACAGAAAACAACTGAATAAAACATGAACACCAACAATTCACATCACCGAGTGAAAAACGCTGTCATCCATTCAGAATTTCCATCTCTGTTTTTCAAATGCGAAATTACTGTCGCTTGAAAAATATTCTTAACCCTTTGGAGGTGAAATGCCTGCGGTGAAATATTTGATCGGGACGCGAGTTGAATAACATTCCTCCACGGAGAAGGGTTAAAAATTTACATAATCGAATTCCTTTCGCCTCGAAAGCGACCGCAGAAAATAATGCACGGGCAACCGCGATGATCGATATTAAATTAGCAGACGCGGGAGTCGAGTCCGGAGATACTTGGGGGAACGCTCTACTACACTTGGGACCCGTCTTTATTTGAAAGCCACGGGAGACAGCTATCACTGGACCACGGCAGACGGAGGAGGAGAGTGGGGGGAGCCGAGAAGATGGAGAGAGGGAAGGTATGAATATAAACCCAACAATAAGCGGAATGCCCTCTCTCTCTCTCCCCCCTGCACTCCGAACGATGGCTTCGGCGAGATGAGGTCGGGCGAGAGAGATTCATGGCCTCGCAGAATATCGCCCCGGAGACAAGGGAGGGAATTAAAAAAGAGTCGTTAAATGTTTTGCCTTTTATGCCGCGGGAGGACTTAAATCTTCCTTGCGTAGTC
>WURS02000011.1:1976488-1992452 GCA_011762765.2 Rhinocypha anisoptera | reverse complement strand
ATATTTCTCTCCGTAATGTAAGTCTATATTTTTCTTGTTTCTGTGTGTGAATGTCTATAAGTGTGTGCGTGTGTTCATTATATATATATATATATATACACATACACACACATACGATACATACATAATCACACGCTCATCGTCCCACCATTTTCTTTGCCCATCCCTCCCCCCTTCACTCTCTCCGCTTTGCTCCAATATATCTCGTTCCACCCACGCAATCTCATTCGTACACAGAGAGAGAGAGAGAGAGAGAGAGAGTGCAGGGGGTGGAGGCGGGTTAAGTGAGGGTTGGGGTGAGGACTGGAAGGGGCCCATTTTGTGACCGTGTTTTTTTTCACCATGCATGTATCGCTGTCCTGTTCTCTTTTGTTCGCGATTTGCAGGGCATTCGTTTTCGTCCCACACCACCACCCTCAGAGTCACACGTGCGTGTGCACGCACACACACACACACAGATTCTCCCCTCCCACTTGGACCACACGCCGAAAGCACGCCAGCAGCCACGATGCGTGGACGGTCGACAGTGGGGTGGCCGATATTATGGCAGCTTGACTTTCACTTCCCAACATTAAATTGGACGAAGATCAATATTTTGTTGAAGTTTAATACGAATATGTCTAAAAAAACAGGGAAACAGAAACATAACTGCTTCTCTTAAGCCCGTTACACACGACGCCATTTCTTTGGCCAGAAATGGTACAAGAAAATGCCCGCCAAGTTTTGCGTCGTGTGTCTTAGTGAATTCCCTGCCATCTGGAGGTGGCACCAGTAGTTGCCTGCCAGTTTCACAGGAACGAACGTGTTCTATTTCCGCCATTTTTATTGTACCGGTTGTGAATGAGATTCGGCGACTAAAAAACATCATTCAAGGTTAATATTCTATTTTATTTCCATTTAAAACGTACTTCATTAATTTTGTCACTCATGCTAATGTATAATTAATATATTTCAGTTAAAGCTAATAATGAAATAGTGTGTATCACGTGTTATAGAATTTTTAGTCGAGTACCGTGCAAATCTCTATCACGTGAAAAGAACTTTATGTTAGCATTCTTTTTAATTTCCGTTTAAAACGTACTTAATTTTTTTTATCATATATGTTTTGTGTCCGCCATTTTCATCCAATCTATGGCACCGACCTCTGATAGCGTGTGTACAAACTTCATGCAATTAGTTGCGCCGAGAATGGTGCTACAAAATCCAGGCAATTTCTAGTACCATTTCTAGCCCAAGAAATAGCGTAGTGAGTAACGGGCTTAATTATAAAGAGATGGCAATTTTCCATTGTAAAAAGATGAACTTACTATAAAATGTATCATTCATCTACTGGTCACTTAGGACCTGCACGCGGCTTTCCTTCATTATGTAATGGGGCTTTCAATAGCTAAAGCGGTGCACTAATATTATATGCTAGTGCTGGCACCACTCAGGCCGTTGGGGGCTCTGAAAGTGGCCCCTCTTGGAGCCACCCACTCGCGATGAACCCACCTAATATTTACTTTATTTTTTACCGGTTTCGACGTCACTGCATAAAGTCTAAAATTTGATTTCAAGTACCAACGTAAGCGCAAAACATCCAGGGAAGTAAGGGTGAGCTGGGACGGGAAGGAGAAAGGAGGCGGTGCTTAGTGGTGAGTGGGTGGGTCAGACCCCTCACAAAGTATCACTCAATGACAAATTAACGCTAGTCGGGTGGTTTGTCCTTAATTTACCGGGCACAATTGACAAAATATACCTAATCATCAAATACAACACTACACAAGGAATTTGGGGGGGATTTGAAGGCAAGATATGCAATTCGATTGCTTCTTTATTTTCCTGATTGATGGTATATACGCTAAGTGTCCCTGCATAGTAAGAAAAAAATACATTAGACCCTGACGACAATGATTGCCACTGATACTCGAATATGTGAAATGTTCCCACTCCGGAAGAGGCAGGATTAAATATCAGGAAGAGAAACTAAGTACGCATAGGAAAAAATAAATAATTTCATGTGGACTAATGGACTTCCATTTGATATTATTTAAAAAAATTAACTTTTTAAATTGGTTTGGCATATGTAAATGTGAGTTAAAAGACATGAAAAATAATCTTAAAGTTAATATAATTAAAAAATAGGTCGATAAACAAAATTTGTGGAAAAAAATATCACAAGTAATGTCTTGAAACATTTACCAAAGAACGAAAGAGATTCATTAAAATTCGAGAGATCCATTAAAATACAGGGCGTGAATTTAAGAAATATGCGGAAATAATGTAGTGATAGATGATATTAATAATCTGCACGTGTGCATATCACCGAGTTTTACTATTCATAAAATTTTTGACGCAATGGTATCCGAAAAAAACCTCACTTTTTAGAGAATCTATTTTACATACTAACCGCTTTGCTGAAATAAATAGGACAACTTTGATTTTGGAATATACTTGTACGCGAAAATTCTGTAAAATAAAAATTATATATGTGTAAATTACACTAGAAATAAAATATTTTAATGAATCCCATCAGATTAAAATATTTTTCGAGAACTCACAAGTATCAATCAACTGAAACCATCTCAAACCTTCCACATTTTTTTTAGGCAACACAACATTACATTACATTGAATACGGTGCGCAGCATAAGTATAACAAATCCATAGGTGCATACATACAAGTTTGAGATAACTTATCAAAATTAATCATGCCACATTGGTCCCTGGGTAATCGTGATTATTTTTAGGAAACGAAGTAAATCTATCGAATGCAAGTAGGTACGTGAATATGATATCAATGTCCATTAGGTTTACAACGGATAAGAGAGATTTCAATCACTTGAAATTATAGCCTCATGTCTATTCCTGCGGTTTTGCTTCTTCCCTTTTTGCATAGCTTTCGTCATTATATTTCGCTACACTATTTCTGCCTGCCATTACATCATTAAACCAAGTCAATTTTTACCTTAATCGGCCTCAAATTAAAGCACTTATCTCGCCCCGGGGAAGTAAATTGACTCTGCACGGAATATCTCTTTCTATCTCTCTTTCTTCTCTTTTTACGCTCTCCGTACGAAATCGCTGGAGCGTGGAGTGTAATGATTTACTCTCTCGCTCCCTCTCTTTCTCTTTCCTTCCTCACTCTCCCTCTCTCCCAGTAGCCTTCTTCCATCCGAGTAATGAGTGCGAAGAAGTCTTCACGTTTTGATCTTTGCCCCCCTCAGCTTCCTGCCGGGGCGTTTCAGCGCCGATAGCAATCAAACACGCCCAATCCATCGAAGCCCAGGCCTCTCCAGAGCAGAGTGAGATTGGGAGGGGGGGGAATGGGAAGAATCTCTCTCTCTCTCTTTCTCCGGTGCTGCCCTTAATTTCCACATCTAGAAATGAAGCAATTTGTTTTCGGACAAAGTGCTATTTTTCTTCAATCGATCTAATTGCAAAAACCATGTAGACACCTGATGTGAGTAGCTGAAGAAATTTTTACCGAGCATCTCCTTGGAACTTGTGGAGGGAAACTGAGATGCTTATGCAGTAAAGAGTATTCTTACCGGCCACTATCTGAGATATTTAAAGCTTGAAATCAAACTTGATATCACACATTTAAAAATGTCCCTGGGGATCGTGACACAAGTAATTATTCAAAGAATCCCGGGTGCAAATCATGACGAACAAGTATCAGTTTAGATAAAATTATATTTAAGTTTTATTAACCAATTTAGTGAGTGTGTAGCGCTTGTGTAAGGTATTAAATCAAGAATACGAATAAATAGGTCTATTTAAAAATAGTAAGAATTCGACAACACGATGATTCTACCTACAATGTATCTTCTGCTTACAATGTATCTTCTGCCTACACGATATCTGTCTACAAATGATTTTAGTGCCAATACTCAAACTCAGAGGTGAGACAGACCATTGGTACCATGAAGTTTGTCACAAAAGGCCGTCTTTTGAAATTTGCATAACGATATTTCCCAATTAATCGAAGGAAAAGCTTTCACCGTTTAGATTTCTTATTTTTACTTTTGTTTAGACAAGAATTTGAAATGTGATTTTTTTCAAAGCTAAAGGAGTAAACTGTGTTTCGGATATCCAGCGATAATTTTTTTTAACTTCTCACAAGAGACATTCAATTATGATGCCTAACTGCTAAATTAGCAGAAGAAAGATCGAAATAAAATTTGAAACTACAAAAATTCGGCTCATAGCACGTCATTACTTGCATTTTAATTCTCATTCAAAAATATTTTTTTCAAGGTTCCACTACCTTCATAATTACCGAAAAAGTTACCCTCTATTCATTTATTCCTTCTAAGTAACAAAAAGCAACATTAAAGGGCATACGTTTTTAACAATTAAAGCTGCAAAATCATTTAGTACTCGTATGCCAAGTGTTAATTTTGGAAAATAAGATTATTTTTATTAATTAAGATTAAAGAAAATAAATAAATGTTATCCATTCCATCTTCTTGTGAAGGGAAAACTTAATTAAAATTAATAGGGATTGTCCTTTTAAAATAGGCTGAGAGAGAAGATATGGTCTAACATAACTTCTGACATTCTGGAGGGATGTCATTGATAACTTACTGAGTGGAAGTTGTGATTTGATCATCAAAAGATATTTTCCCAAAGATGTAACTTGTTTAAAGATTACTCTCTGGATACTAAGTTACTTTAAGTTTCGGCATATAAAAACTACTGAGGAATATATCTCTCAGATATATTTCTAATGAAGTAACAGCAGTGAAATTCAAGTTCACTAGAAAGCAACAGTTAGGAAAATCCTTGAGAACTCTATGTCTTTGCAATTGCATATATAGCCGTGAGTGTGGAGGGTTTGTGTCTGTTCCACGTATGTGTTCAAGTCATCTCGCTTGATGGTCTATTTACTCCATTTCAAGTACTTGTGGTGGGAAATTGGAGGGACGAAATAATGACAGCCGTGGAGCAGAATTCAAGGAGAGGCACAACCAGAATAAACTTGACACCAGTGTTTAAAACTGGCTCCCAGCAGTCAATTATTTGGACGTGTCGAGCGAAAGAAGAGGGATGAAGCGAGTGAAGGAGGTCCAAGTTGTTTGAAGACGAGAGAGAGGAAGAGGGCGGTTGTATCTTCGTGTGTCGATCCTTTGGCGAAATAAAGCCGATCGCGGAAGGCTTCGTACCGTCTCTTGTTTGGTGGACGTGTTTGTGTGTTGTGACGGTGGGAGTCTTAACTCCATCGGGAGACGGGTATAAATAAATCAAGATTGATCAACAACCCCCAGGAGACCTTCGCTTTTTCTAACGCAGCGTGATTAATTACGCGCTTCGCTACTTATTGCTCTTCCGACGCTACCACCAGCACGAGGGGGCCCCTGGGCATAAAAGGATATAAGAAGTTGCCACCGAGGTGCTGTTGCCGTGTTGTAATATAAATTAAACAAAGCGAAAGTTTGTGGAGGGAATCAGTTCGGGGAGCCAACAAATTTTCGGTCGGCAGACAAGGGCGCCGATAGCCGGGTGTCGATATCAGCAACATCGGCAGGAGCCTCTTGTTCGATATTCGTCGCCTCGGAAACATTATTTTCATCTCGGTCTACTCCCTTCTACACCTGCAAGCCGTGGATCGAAATGCTATATCGTGAGGAGTCAAGAGAGGCAATCCAGAAGGAGCCTTGATCAATTTTTGGCGGAGATCAGAGGAAATGACTGCAGTAGAAAAACACCCTTTGTGGTAAAAATTGGAATGTCCATCTTTTAATATAAAAGGTGGTATCTTTTTTCTAGGGTAAACCCATCGTAGATGTGTGACATATACTTTAAATTATTCAAGAGTACAACCCTAATAAAATAAATAAATAACGAAATGTTCTGTACAGTGAAGATCAATGAAAAAATACAGTGTGACAATTATAAGAAGGCACCAATAAATATAAAAATTTACCCAGATATATAATTTATTCTTTCCAATCTCTTACTTTAAATGTATTACCTCCCTTATTCAATGACAAGAATGAACAAATATTTCATTCGACCTTTTATATAGCTATATATGTTTATTCAATTGCATTCTATGAAAGCAACTGAAGAATATGCACTAAAACATTGAAAATATAAAATTTAGGTTATTTATCATGAAACCATCTATATAAGAGATATTATTATATAGTTTCCTATGTTGTTATTTTAAACAATACTTTTTGTCATTAAATTTCTTTTTAATTACTTGTAATGTTAAAGACTCTTTCAGTGTATGTGGGAAAGTCATATTTTTTATTTTACTGTAATTAGTGGTGCTATTCTAGGAAATCTACTCGAGGAACATTTTTAGGAAAAACAATATTGCAAACTGCCATTTATACACTATTTACAACTTTTTTATTAATAAAATAAGGTGATAATAATGAATGGGTGATAATGAACATTACCTTATGTAGATTAACGAATTAGAATCGAGATTGAATAAATTAAAGTATTTTATGATGAAGAACAGATAGTTTTAAGAAGGCAATCCAACAGCCTGCCAACATGGAAAAGTTACAAAAACAGACATAAACATCATTAACCATGAAAATGTTTGGTAAATATCAGAAAAATAGTAATATATTGTATATTATATTAGTTTTTCAATTTCTCTCTGAAACCTATACATTTATATCAAACCTGTATTTATACAAGCATAGGTACTTAAATAAGGAGAGAAATAATATTCATATCTAACACCAGTTAAGATTTTGAATGACATTATATGTAAATATCTGTCTGCATTAATTGTCGTGACACGAAGAATAATATAAAGTACCATTAAAGTACCCTAAAGATTTCTTAAAATTACAAAAAGTTCATGGATATATAAACAAAATTATGAAAAAGAGATAAATCTCTAATTCCTATGAATAAGATTCGGGTTAGGGTCATTAACCAGACTGTTTTCAATTCGATTTCGCTACCAAAATCTAATCTTTGACTAACGAGTATTATTTTACCCGATTAACTGTCATACCGTCGTGTAATTCGTCCCTAATTTTGACGCTTTCCATGCAGGCGTTACAGTCTCCACATATAATCACAACGTTTCTATTCCGTTACCGATCGACCCCATCGTCTTCGAATTTCTGGGAGAATATATTTATACTATATGCTATACTACTCACTCTAGAATATTTTCCTTATTCATTTCTTCTCTCTTTCCTCGTCTTTGCCCCTCCATCTTCGTCCGACTCCGCCTCCTCCACCTCCTCTTTATCACCTACCAAAACTACACATCATAAAATGCTGACGTCTGTAGCGAGATGATGAGATGTGGTGGCCTGATCCGTTAGCTCTAAAAGCGAACGCCGACACCATAGGCCCATCCCCGTTTTTTTCCGTTAACATTGTGCGTTGAAGTTTTAGCGGGAGATATTTAAAAAAATGAACGCACAAGAAAATGTGTGAGGTGTCTCGTAAGAAATTTTTTTATGGGCGGTCGAGAGAAAAAAGAGAAAATGGCATGAAGGAGTTATAGGTGAATGAAGTTTTTTGCGGCAAAAAAAGAGAAGGACCTCTTGCGAAAATGTCAAGAAAGTTAGAGCAAGTCAGAAGCCGATTAAATTCGTTTATAGGATAGCGAAGGAACATAGATAAATTTCGATACAAATATCCCCGAGAATATATATATATATATATATGAACTGCTTGGAGGAACACGGTGGACTGAGGAAGAGGGCGGTGAGAAACGAAAGCGAACGCCCACTGTGAGGGCAGAGGAAGTGAGAGCAGAGGAAGGGTTTGCTTTCTTGAGAATGGGAAGGAGGGAAGGGCGGTGGGGGAGGCAAGGGAAAAAATACAATAATCAGAATGAAAGGAGGAGGCGGTCGAGTGAGGAGAAAAGAGAGGGAGAGAGAGGGAGGGAGGGAGAGAGGGAGCATAAAAGGAGGAGGAGGGGCTGAGCAGACTCAAAAAGAGGCGTGTTCAGGGCTCTTTGATATATAACCGGAGCAATACAATAACACGACACACGAAAGATTTAGAAGCGGGACATGGGAGGGATAGAGCAAGGGAACGGGGATAGACGGCTTGTTTGGCGGTGTAAAAGCAGAGAGGGGGTAAGGCGGTCGTGGGCAGTGATGAACGGAAAGAGAATAATTGAGGACGTGCTTCAACCGAGCGAATAGGTACGAGCACTCACCCTTTGTCCCTTAAAAAAAATCATCATGCCCATGCATTGTATCTCTATGAGGCCTTTTATGCACTGTTCATGGTGTAAGTCTCTAGGTGAAAATTTTATGTTCCAAGGATCTTTCTCTCTCGTGTGGAAATGAGTTTGTGGAGTTCAACCTTAATTCAATTTTACATTAATGTATAATAACATAATATTCTAAAACATTTTCATGGATAAAACTATCGATTTTAATGTGGTTTTTATAGGTCAAGAGACATGGACATATTTTCAAATATTATCGTTCACCAATTCAAGAAAACTGAAATGATTATTTTCTTAAATCAGGTATATATTAATTTTTTTTCAACACACAATAAGAATGATTGATGTCAATATTTAGGGAACTCTTCATGCAGATGGAAGAATAGGTGGAAGATGGTGAGGATAGCACAAATAGATCTCTTAAAATTGGAATATCTATTTCTATTTACGAATATTTGTGAAGCCTACTTTCTTATGACGTTTTACCACAAGGAGTTAGATTTTAATATTTGCAATGGTGTCCAAAGTATAAGCTAATGAAAATGAGTGGGGAAATGTGTCGGCTTATTTTATGCAAAGGCCAAGTTGCAGCAGTGCAGATGGTAACAAGAGATGTTTTATTAAACTTGTTAATAAGTGAACCTCTAACCATACTTGACACAATATCCTTAATATGTAAAAATAGTCAATTACCCTGAACGTTAAAAATATTGAATAGCAATTTTAAGTACATATACTCCCAAAATTAGTAGCTTCATTTGACAATTAAAATCTACAATTAAGCATACTTACAAACACAATTAATAAATAGAAAGTCAGCTCACTCAATAATATGAGTATAAGCAAATAATTATTTTGGTTTAATATATTGTCCGTTTTATGTACAATCCCAGCAGCAGCAGAAGGCTACAAATTGAATGGAGCAGAATTATTAAGATATGGGTTTGGCATGAAAAATTAGAAATTATAAAATTTTTTGCAATGAAATCTAATAGCCAATGCGATGAAATAATAATATATTTTTATTTCCATAAAAAATTATTAGTATATATTTTTAGATTTTCAGAAATTCAGTGCAGAGGAATTACCACGACGAAGACCAGATGTAGCCCTACCTTATGGAAGACTTTCATAAACTCGTATTTTATATTTTCTTTCATTACGTACGTTTGAGCTTTATTAATTCTATTTACATGTAGGAATATATAGTTTAGGAAGTGCATTCACGAGATAATACAATACTAACTAACCCAATCCAAGGAAAAGAAGGAAAGAGGTATTAGTAAATTTTATAGTCATTCATATAATCCCAAGGTATGAGACGCTTTAAATGTCAATATTTATAAAAATATATCAACGTCAAAATCAAGAAACTACCTTAAAGATTAAGATCACCTCTTAAACTAACACCATTTCATTTCCTTCATTTTTACTCTTATTTATAGCCTCGTAAAAAACCATCATGTCACACTTCCTCAAATGTGGGTTCAGTTTTTAAACGGCTGCTATCCTAATCCTGATAACACTGACAGCAGAACATCAGATGCGTCCCAGAATATTTTCCACGGAAAATGCTGCAAGTTATGAGCAGAGGATAGGAATGAGCGAAACTGGTAACCTTTGTTATTAAACGCACAGATCAAGTGCTCAACACATGATATTTTATAAGGGTTGATAAGAAAATTATATTATTTTTAAAATAGAAAATACCAATTGGTAAAATTGAGAGTATTGAAACATTTTCTATGAGTTACAAACTTGTAAAAACGCCAATAGTTTTTGCTTGAATTAAGCAGGAAAAAATTAATATTCCCATTGCCTTAAGCGTTCATCAAAAAAAAAGTTATTTCGCTGGAATTCAGTTTTCAATTACCCTTGCAAATGGACGCTGATTTTTTACTTTCAACTAACAAGTGATAAGGGAGATTGTACCACTTATGCCTGTTTACGTTCCAAAATAACATCCGCAAATATATTCGTCTCTAAGAACGTAATATGTACCGCTACCGTGATTAATTTTCTCTTAATTTCCGTTAGCAATCATCATCAGCTGAGAAATAACCTGAAGAATAAGGGCATTAACTTCCTGCACTTGAGTGAAAACAATTTTTCAATTCTTCCCATTCACAAAGCAGCCTTTCAACCCCATCCAATTTCCCCCTGAGCAAAAAAGCAAAAGATATTTTATTTTATTTTTAACATCTACAGCCCAAGAAAAATTTCAGTGGTGGAATAACTGCGATCCTATTAGGAAATTTTTCCAAAAATTTAATGTAATTATCAGTGATACAAGGTCATCATGCCCGTAAAACTAGCGCATCCAACATTTTTACACATTAAAACTCACATTAAAACTCAACTCAATCGTGAAGTTACTCAATTATAGAGATCTTTGGTGATAGTATAACTCCATCAAAAAGGTATACAAAATTTTTTTTTAATTACTCCACGGTAATATTTATTGTTATGCATTTCATGTTCTATCAAGCCCTCAATATATATTTTTAACTACTTATCTTGTATGTTTTAAACAGAATCACAATCCTTAGATAATAGTTTTACCACATGTATTACGAATAAACATTACTAGAATTCCCTCGCAAATAAATGGAGTTAATTGTTCAAATTAGTTAAAATTTCAAAATACAAAGGCCAGAACAGTTAAAAATATATTCTGTCATTTTTGTATTTTATCCCCTGAAAAGGCCTGGAGGCTCTGATGTAGCTAGGACCTTCATTTATTCTACACAGATTTTTTAATATTATCTTGAGAGTCTTTACGAAGAAAAATTCGCATAATTTTTCTTCACCCCACGAAATGAATTTTAGACGATATATATTTTGTCGGAAGGAGTTAAAATTATTTTAATTAACACTAACGCTCTATAGCTTTTCTTAATTATAGCATCGTGCATAATGAAAGCGGATCTTGATTTCTTCCAAAGGCCCGGAGTAATGTGCATGGATGTGGGGCAGTAGATAAAATCACGTCCCTCGCTAGCTTCCTTTCCTCGGGCCGATCCCACGGTTACGAAATGCGGCCCAAATGACTGGTCACTCTCTCATTAACGGCCGGCCCAATATCATCTACAAAAAACTTCCCCTCCGACCGGAATCCAAGGACCGCAATTTGCTCATTTGTCTATTCCAACCCGTTGAGCGCGAATGCCAACATCAAATATCACTCTACACAAACAACATTCACACCTCTTTCCTTCAATCGCTCTCCCCCCTCGAGCCGTGTCTATCGATTCATCTTGCCCCCAGCAATGCAAAGGAGCCTCGGCTTGACTTATTAGCTGCGAAAATCAACTGACAGCTTAATAAGAGAAATGTTCCAATCTCCGGTAAGTTATAGTATTACAAAGGTTTATCAACAATCTGGACCCGACTAGCTCCAAACACATTCACGCAATTTTTAAAGCCCAAAAAAAGATGTATGTCAACTTTTATCAATTTTATGCATCTCGACACACTGGCACCACCAAAGCAAGGAGTTGAGGCAAATTTTTACACGTATCGACGTTTAAGGACGCGCGTAATCATCGGGAGGCAATCAAGAGTTGTATTTTTTGCAGCGTTTCTTGAAAGGGCTTATTGTGCGCAACAACTGATCAACTTGTGCGAAATAAGATAAAAGTTGAATCACAAGGCAATAAACGCCGTCTAGACAACGGCCTCTGTAACTATTCAATCTGATTTGGAATACTAGAAAAATATACGAATGACGGATTATGCTGTGCAATGGGTACCCTGAACATATCTATGCCATCGAACAGATATTCTCTCAATGAGATCACTGAGAATACTGATTGGACTTTTGAACAAATGGAAGAAGAACTTAAAGCGTTTTCATTATGCTTTCCTCGAAAGACATTAGTTTCCTAAAAATCCAATTTATAGTTAAGTGAACGGAGCGCTTACTGAAAAGTGTTAATGTGTTAATATATTACTTATATTTTATTTGATTTGAAGCAAAAACTAATTTAACCGACCTTGTTCTGAACGTCTCAGCAGCAAAATAAATGCAAAATGCAAACCTAAAATCAAAATTCATAGGATCACGATAGCGATCTTTCCCACTTTCATTTTAGCATCAATTTCACATGTTACTCTGGAAAAATTGCCACATGCGTATTGATGTATAAGTGGAAATTAGGTTTCCGGTGCGAAATTACCATCTAGTCGAAGAACCCATAAAAAGTAATACCAAAACTATCATTCTGGAAAAATTCTTATATTACGAAGATATGGTGTTTTTTCTTTGCACGAATTGCCGCGTAATATAAAAAGTATAATAATCGGACTTAAATATGCTCTTAAGTAATACATTTGGCGCTAGTATATAAAATATCTTATTATCGAAACAAAACTTTAAAAAAGGATAATCAGTTGACATTTTTGAGATAAAAAATTGCCTAAAAATAATTAAAATAAAGAAAGTAAAACTACATTATTTTATTTAATATTTCAAAATGCCTTAAATAGTTTTACATATTATATTATAGGTAGATTATTTAAGTTTTTCATGTCTTCCAAAATACCATGCAATTGAAGAAAATAATTTAAGTAAGCTTTTAATGTAAATCCTAATGACCCCTCAAAATTGCCTAAGCTTGGCAAAGCAATGATAACCGCAAAATGTTTCCTAGTAATGATATCTTTTTTTAGCAAAAAAATTTCCAGAAAAAAAAAATTTTATATTCACAAAGAATTTGAGAATTATTTTTCGTTATTGGGAATGACTCAATTATCCCAATTTGGAACATTAAAGGGAAAATTCACCGACGAGTGTGAAAGCCTTCAAACGGTTATTCAATCCACTAAAGGATTAAAGGTTAGTACGATGGTAATACAAGAAAAGACGTCGAGTGCAAAACAAAGTAAGTGAATCGAGGAAATTGAGCAAGAGTAGGTGTACTCGCATACTCAAATTGGGCATAGATGCTCACATACTAGTTACATAAGGTACATGGAGCAAAAGAGTGGAATGGCTAGGCCGTCTTTATTATTTCGTCGACTTACTGAGAACTTTTTATGACATGGGCAGTTCCACACGCTCTGTGTATTATATAAATATAAATTTTGTCCAGCTAATATAAAAACTCCGTTTCTAAGAAGGTAAAACGATAATCAACCATTAATAGCAACCATATGTGACAATGTGGTTCATCAAAACTTCTTCTGACAATGGTAATCGTCATATATTTCAAGTATCTCAGTTTCATCCGTTACTTAGGAAGTCGTCTGGTTATATAAGATATTACAGAAAATCGGCAGCAAGAGTCAACAATATTCGGAAAAAAGATACGCCACGACATTCAGAATTTAATTCATTCATTTTTAAAACATAAAAAGTTAAAAAATAAGGTAAATTATTTCTCAACAAAAAGGTGAAGAATTTCATTAGATCAATCACTATAGGTGACACCCGGAAGAGTGAAATCATTCTGCTGAAGGGTCATAACACCGAGACTTGAAGGAATAAAAATTTTCTGGGTTAATATTTTCCCTCGACCGCCTTTACTATGGATAGTATCTCATTCTAAAAGATTGGTTCGATGTCTTATCTCATTGGTTCTTGTGTATAATGTTGACGTTCAAATGTTACCATGAAGAATGAGTGTTTTAAGATTGAAGGTATATGAAGCATTGTCGCATGTAAATAAACATTGAAACCGCCCGGGTAGGCCTGGTGGGAATCGCGCTCGCCGGCTAACCCAAAGGTCGCGGTTTCTAGGTGTCTCGCTTAGGACAATGATGTTGTGTTTGTCCAATAGGCTTTATCATATGCCTTGAAGAGGCGCGAAAAGACCATTGCAATCGAAGAATCCTATAAATAAAAATAATTATACATATAAACTTAGACTTCTCATCGGTGAGTCCACGTAGTTTAAATTCCCTATCATACCTGAAGGCATTATGCTTTATGAAACCATCCATAAAGTAAATTAATAATAAATCCACTTTGATGAGAAAGAATTTATCACCCGAATGTGTCCGGTGACGTAATCCTCGCAACAGACGACGGTCGATCGGGTATTTTTTTATAGTCAACAAGTTGCACTTGTTCCATCTGTGAACTCCGTCTTGAAAGATACGATACTGGATCGTATTCGCTCATCTCCAACGTGTGAGGCCCCATCTTCACCTCATCTTCATGAAAGGGAAAAAATTCAAATGTTCCACATGTGATTATCCTCTAATTTTTACACTCCCCCGAATTTTGCCGGGAAGAATCTATAAAGAAGCTCTCCTTAAAACTCTCTCCCATTCGCCAACTAGGGAAATGCCAGGACACAATTGACGACGAACTTTTACGGGACATCAACCATGAACATCAACCATGAAACGCGGAAAAAATAACTACGTGTATATCATAGGCAACGGTGACAACCACCGTGTATATGTATACGTACACATGAGGAAATGGCCCACTTTTATCTCTCTAAACGTATAACGTACGATATAGCGCTGAGTGCAGACGTTGAGCCACAAGGAGAAGGAAAAGTTGGAGCAATTGGAATCCTTTTCCTACGCGGGAAGCAGGATTGCATGGGATGGAAGAAGTTTTACGGATACCATTGGTAGATTAGCTCAGGCTACGAAGGCATTCGTGACGAAGAGGCAACTACTAAGCTAAAGAAAAATATCACTCCAAACAGGAAATCAATATGTAAAAAAATTCGTATGGAGCCTGGCACTCTATGGGTCAGAGACATGGGTCATTGGAAAAACGGACCAAAGAAGAATAGAAGCCTTAGAGACATGGTGTCGGAGGAGAATGCTGAAAATCAAGTGGACGGACAAAGTCAGGAATGAGGGAGTGTACAGAAGAGCGGAGGAAACTAAGGCATTGTTGGGTACAATAAGGAAGAGAAGAATAACGTGGATATAGGACACACACCCTGAGACATTATGGGTTCGTGATAAGAATATAGTTGGAAGGAAAAGTAGAGGGGAAGGGAAAGAAGAGGGAGGAAACTACTTACATGCAAAACTTTCAGTTACAAAAGAAAATGCATGTCATGCGGGAACAAAACCAATTAATGTTTAATTAAAAGAAACATGCAAGATAACATAAATAAATACATAAGCTCAGGTCGCGAAAACATATCATTGTCCCCACAGGTGAGAGAGTCAGCCATGCGCGCTGACAATCCAGAAGGGAAAGAGCCCCTGCTTGGACCCTGCATACCGCGAAGGCACCCTCTCGCATGCTTGCAGTGAACAGTCCAACGCTGACCCGAACGATTCTTATGGTGCTGCCGCGCCCTGCACGCGAGTGTGCGTGCGATATATATATATGGCTCCCAACGCTTGCATTTGGGAGCTCGCGTGCCTGCCCGGCGGTGTACCTACCAAGGAGTGTAATAGAGAGAGGTGGCACTATCAGATAGGAAAGAGTGGGAGGGGAGGGGGGTTGCATTGACAACCAATCTTCGGATTGAAGTATCGAATTGAAGTATCGACGACGTATATCGCACCCGGAGAGCCAATCAGAATTTTCCCAAGACACCTGTAACCTTCACCGTTGGATACTGGAACCACTTCCCATGCTCCAATTCATCTCTCTGCACATGCGCGTCTACTTTGTATGTTAAAAACGGCTATCGTGTCCGCTATGTGAGGTACGTTTGCCGTAAATTGTGTCCCTGCCTTAAGATTTCTTCAGGTTGATCTCCCTTCGCTATAGGAACCACGCCCGCTGGCTCCCCACTCACACACACACACACGCCCTTACCGGCCGTACTCCCAAACGGGGCACACCTCCGTTGAATCCGCTTGTGAATAAGGTGTTGGGGGGAAGGGTGTT
>WURS02000011.1:1953047-1964190 GCA_011762765.2 Rhinocypha anisoptera | reverse complement strand
ACCGACAATGGGGCACCCCGAAACAATTCTTCCCAAGTGTTTCCTTCTGTGTATGTGCATAAGTGTGTTCGTGTTTGCTGCTCGACTGAGTCTTCCTGAAGTGTGTGTGTGTGTGTGTGTGTGTGTATATATATATATATATATATAGTAAATATATGCTGCCATAAGATGACACTTTCCATTCTCCTGAACCGCACATTCATAATAATAAAAACAACCTTTCCCTCTGTACCTACCCACTTCCCCGGCTTCTAGTTCCTCAGAGCAATCCTTAAAGACATTTTCCCTATCCTTTCCAACAACCTCTTTACCAACAAAGTTTTACCAAAATGCCCCTCTCTTACTTTTACACATCCACCTAACCTCTCCAGCATCCTTAAAACCACAAAACCTCCTCTCTAAACCATGTAACTAATTCTTTTTTCTACCCCCTCCTTGCAAGCATCCGAGATGCAAAACGTGCTCAAAAGACATTTCCCATTCACTGCCCAACTAATTCCTTGCCTTCCCTCTTCCTTCAATACCCTCCCCTACCTGCACCACCCACAACATAATATACATTCTCGTCTTTCATTCTACATTTGACTCTCTGCCACCCCCCTCAGCATCCGAATGAATGGTCACCGGTCTTCCTGCAATAACCCTTCCTCTATCTTCGCTTCTCTCCCCGTCGCCGTCCACGCCTATACACACCAACAAACTTGCGATAAATGCTACAGAGTTGGAATTCTTGCATCTCTCCCGCCTTCCGCCGCGATCCTTCAACTGAGGACATTAGAACAGGCATGTATCTACATCCACCGAAGCAATTTCCCGCCTGGTATCAACAAATCCCAATTATATGGACATATATCCCATACCCTTCCTGCCCCAACCTCTCTCCCCTCCCCCACTCTTCAATCTGTCACTCCACCACTACCTTCCCAAGGCTCCTTCCCCTCATTAACCTTCTATACCTCGATAAAGAGGGTAGCGCTATCTAAATGATTGGACCCTGTTATTTGTGTCTTTATATTTTTGTTTTCTGTGTGTTTTTCTTCGCCGCACTTGTGGCTGTCACTATATTGATCTCGTTCGAGTTTTCTCATGAACATATATATATATATGAAACCATATCCCTAGTATAAAAGAAAAAAATGCAAGATACTAATAGAACATAAATAAGATGGAAGGAGTACGTGGAGAATCTCTATGATAAAGAGAATAGACCCTTGAACTTAGATTTAGAAGGAGAATGGGAAGTAGAGGAGGATGGCATAGGCCCAGAAATATGAGATAGTGAGATCGAAAGGGCCCTGCGGGACTTGAAGAGGAATAATGCAGTGGGGGTGGATAACATACCAGTAGAATTACTCAAGGGTGAAGGAAAAGTAGGAAGGGGGAAGTGTTATGAGCTAATTATAGTCGAATTACGATGAGGGAATTTGGTAGGAAGATTTCGTTAGGTCGATATTAATTCCAATAGCAAAGAAAAATATAGCAGCTGTGTGTGAGTACTATAGGAAAATTAGTTTGATCCCGTATGCAGCGAAGGATGTTCTAAGAATAATCAATTAAAGACTGGAGAGCAGGGCGGAAGAATACCTCGGTGAAGATCAGTTCGGTTTTAGAAGTGACAGAGAGACTCGTTATGCAATAGTTGTAATGAGGACACTGATAGAACGGAACATAGAATATAATCAGGATGTCTTTGCCTGTTTTGTAGACTTTGTAAAAGCATTCGATAAAGAAGAGTGGCCTAATCTAATGGAAGTGTTGCAAAAAATCGGAATGGATTGGAAGGATAGGCGTCTCATCCTAAACCTTTATATGGTCCAGGCCGCGCAAGTAAGGGTGGAAGACGGGCAGTCTGGATGTGCGCAGTTAGGTAGAGTAAGTAAGACAAGGGTGTCCGCTGCCCCCCGTTCTTTTTAATATGTACTCGGAGGAGACGGTAAAAGAGGTATGGGAGATATAAGGGATATGGGGGTATGGGAGGTATGGGAGAGAAAGAAGAGACTCGTTAAATCAGTAACATTCGCCATCGACTAAGCCCTAGTTAGTAATTCAGCCAAAGAACTGCAGACTTTGTAGAATGCTTTACAATATCAGTGTCAGAAGTTTGCGATGAAAATTAATATTAAGAAACGAAATTAATGAGGTTTTCGAGAAATAGGAAGGCTAGGCTAAATATAAATAAAGAAGGGAATAAATTAGAACAGGTAGAACGGTCCACCTATTTTGGGAGCATCATCGAGGAAAATGGACGCAGTGTCATGGATATTAGACGAAGAATTGCATTAGCAAACGATCCTTTGCTAAAGGGAAAGAGTTAATGAGAGGGACCCTAAATAAAGATTTGAAGAAAAGATTAGTAAAAACCCTAATATGGAGTGTAGCACAATACAGATCCGAAACCTGGTTCATGAGGAAGGATGATGAGCATATGTTGGAGGTTTTTGAGATGTGGGTTTAGCGACGGATGGAGAAGGTGAAGTGGACAGAGTGGAAAACAAATGAAGTTTTGAGAATGTAGGGGAGAAGAGGCGTTTTCTACGAGAGATCCAAAAAATACAGGAAAGGTGGATGGAAGGGGTACTCAGAGGCAATGGGTTGTTCAGGGTAGTAATAGAGGGTAGAATGTTGGGTAAGCGGGATAGGTGTAGGAAGAGAATAGGGATTTTGGACAGAAAGATAGTTGGTGGGAAGTAGTGATTTGAAGAAGAATTAAAGTTAGATTTTATTCTAATCTAACGCTCCTCAAAAACCTACCTTTACCGATAGATTACCCTTCACCGTCATTATTATATACCACAGGGTTTACTTAAAATTGTACCACTTACTTTTTATATTCCAAAATGCGATTGGTAAATTCAGAAGAAATTCCAATGCCAATTTTTCATTTAGTGCGTCACTTCTGTCGCAATCCGCCTCACTCTCTCGCTATCTCTCGCGAGGAGAATAAACATCTCGCTTGACCCGCGCCTGTTCCTCCGACAATATTGCGAGGCGTATGGGAGACATGCATGAAGGTGGAAAGGGGGGGGGGGGAGAGGAACCGGCAAAGTCCTCCCAAGTTCACCTTCGCCTCATGCGTGAGTCACACTCGCCGTAGAACTGCAACCGTCGCGCAGGTAGCACCCTCGGATAGAGAGGAGGATGGAGTCGGAGAAGGTCAAGCACTGACTGCATCGTTTGATTCTCACCAAAGGCCAGATTGCCCACCGTGCATGCCAAGCAGTGCAACTGGAATGCGGCTGACTGAACACGGAATGAATCGATGACCTGGATTATGTCAATTTTCTCCATCTAGAAATACGTATGCATAACGTGAGACTAGATTAAGCCGTGCACCAACGTCTATGCGCCTTCTTAAAAAGTCAAGTTTACGTCACCATTCGGAATGATGGTAGAATTATCTGATGAAATAAGAGTCTAAATTTTCTCATTGCCCTCTCACAAAAGTCAAACCGAGAAATACTCTATCCTTTCTTGAATAACTGACTAAAATAAGTAATTCTGGCTTGTGAACAACTTTAATTCAACGAATTTAACAACTGCGACCTTTCAATAGAATTCCCACAACTTGGTAAAAACACATTATTAATAGGAAAAATTGAACTTTATGCGATTCAAAATAAAGTCCCGACAATTTTTTAAATGAAAACTATAGATTTACTACCTCTATTCAACTACGATCATTTTTCAAGTTATGGTTATGAAGAAGGAAATCTTAACGAGCGATTAAGATGTAATGTTTAGGCTTTGATAAAATCTGACGGAAGAAAAAGTGACATATTAACCTATGAATTGGCTTGTTCCTATAAAAATGTATCCAAAAATATTAAATAATAAATAAGTAATCTAAAAATGTAACGCAACCATGAATCATTTGGAAAGTTCCAGATAAAAACCTTATTACCTTATATTACAGGTGATATCTATATGGAAAACGTACTTCTAATAAGTATTCCGGGTGCCATAATAATTAGTAAACTACGTATCAATAATTATGAATGATTGTTATTATAAGCCGTGGGTACTTTTTACGTGACATCTTTTCGAATGGAAAAATTTTATCCAAAGAATTTTATAACAGCCATCATTAATAATTAAAATGTGAAAATTATTATGGAAAATATCTAGTTAGATTGTAAAATTTTACATAGAATTCGAATGTCTACCCACCTACCCTCCGTTCAAATATTCGAAACAATGAATCATAACATAATGACAGATAGTGAAAAAAAATATTTACGAACATCGCCTTCAAATCTTTCGATTTCTAAACCTCATATTTTAAATGTGTACTACTCCGTAGTTCAGCAGTAGAATATTTCACGACGTGTTTCATTCGAAGTATTATTATTCAAAGAAGCATGGACAGGTGTATAAATCACAACATAATAAGTTAATACCATATTGAGTATCTACACTATATTCTGGTCCTGTAAATTGTCAATATTTACCCCATAATCTTACACATGCATAGCTTATACAAACTAGAAAAAACACATTTTTTTAGTCGTATTTTAGTATAAATCGAAAAGCAAACTATTGAAAAAAGATCACCATATTTTAACGAATAGAATCATAAACAGGCATTATATGTGTATCTTCTCCTATGTGTTCTTCTGATTAGTGACTTGAAAGATCACTGGGTGAAAATGGATTAAATCACTTCAACAAATTCTCTTGACACTCGTCAAAAGCTTTCCACGGCGTCGCACGGCACCAATCAAGTATTCACCCGTAACGGCGGGAGTTGCTTCGAGCACAGCTGCGCGAGAAATGAACGTGCGATGCATTGGGTCTCTCCGCTGCGGTTTTGAAACGATTCAAATGAAACCAGTTTTGAATCGAAACTCAAGTACTTCTATAAGAGCCGGCAGATGGCAGCACTCCCAAGGGGATAGTCCAGTCGCTGGTATGCTGCAGCCGCTACAGAATCGGCTACCATCACGTTTTGCGAAACATAAAATTCAAGACCTCTAAGTTTTAATTTTAAACAAGTTTTGATTCTGAATGTGCTTCCTTACAATAAGGAACAGGAAAGGTACAATAGAGAAAAGAGCAATTTGGCGTTAAAAATTCCCATGCTATTTCCATCATTACATCACCATCCTTATACTCCCTCCCTGCAAGCCTCAAGAGCTTAATACTAGAGCTGACCAAAATTGAAACACCACCCTGAGCTACGCGTATTATCGATACTAAAACCTGCCTTATATTAAGCCAGCCACCCAAAACCTTCTCAGCATTGCTTTTAAAAAAATGTTAAAAGTCTTTGCTGCTAAGCCACACTGAATGGAATACTAAGCCTTTATTCTCCAAAATATCTCACTATTCAAAACACTCCTTACTCTTTATGGACAATAGACATTTAAACACCGGAGAAAATATTGTGTACCAAAACGGGGTGAGTAAAATTACAAGTCTCCTCATAAAGACTCAATGAGAAGGCTGGAAAAACTCTTTCAGAATGTGTTCACATAGCAGACATTTTCGGTCCTCTTAAAACCAAATTGGCATTTTGTCACCCCTCACGCTTTAGATGTCACAAGGCTATTGAGACGCAACGTTTACAAGCCAAACCCAATCTAAATTTTTTAAACTTACGAAAAGGTAACAGGAATCGGACGTGTGGGGATTGAAACACCCCTTAATTTATTATTTATTAATTTATTTTACAATTGCCAGCACACAGGACCAATCACGATCGACGGCATAACAGTTTTTCTGTAATAAGAACGAAACTCAAGTACTTCCATGCCATAGGTGGTCTATGAGACAACACTGTGATTCATAGCCGTGATTCGAACCCTTCGACCTCCTGATTAGTAGACGGGGTCGTTGCCCCGCCAGCCACCGACACCTCCGCACCCTCGGAGTGAAGGGTATTGTGCCTACGACTAAATCGGGCGCGATATTATTTTTATTAGTAACGTTAGACTGTGTAGTGAAATTGATAACTCGCCAATGGTGACTGGCGATGGAAATAAGATGTTAAGGTGATTTCCCTGCACATTATGCTCACGAAGTATTTTCTCTGGTTCGCCACCGGGTGTTAGGGACTACACTCGGCCGACGTTTCGACTCTCGACTCGAGGGTCAACATCGTTGCACATGGCTCATTACGCATGAGAACTCATGACGCTTGTTCTTTCGGACGACACCCCGTGTATTACGACACTCTGCTCGCGATCTGACAAAAATCCATTTATCCAGCTTATGACTTTCTTGTCTATTCCGTAGCACTCTAACTTTAGGAGTAATTTCCTATGAGGAACTTTGTCGAATGATTTTTTTAAATCTAGAAATATAGCGTCGATTTGAACATTATTTTCTCCCTAGACTAAAATATCCTGAACGAAGAGTGCCAGTTGCGTCTCACAAGATCTACCTTTACGGAAACCGTGTGGTATCTGATGATTGAACTCTGTGAATCGAGATACACCATGATCGAACTTACGAAGATATGCTCAAGGATTTTGCAGGGGATGGATGTTAAGGAGATAGGTCGGTAATTACTAGGGCCTTTTTTATCGCCTTTTTTAAAATGTGGAAAGGACATTAGCTCCTTTCCAGTCCTTGGAAACCAAACCATCATTTAGGGTCTTGTTTTAAATTATTTACAAATAGGGATATAACTTCAAATTCCATCAAATTGTAAACGCAGGTTGGAATTCGATCCGGTCCTGACGATTTATTTGGGCTGATGTCCTCAAGCTGGCGCTGGATTCCGAGTCAAGAGACTACGTTTTTAGACATCGGCTCATTGAATCGATCGGGTACGACGCGATTGGTTCCTTCGTGGGGTTATTGACGCCATTAAAATACGAATTTAATTTATTCGCTTTGTCTAAAATGCTGGTAATTTTTTCTCCGTTATTGTTTAGCGAGTGCACTGTCGACGTTTTTCCCTGAACTTCCCTGACGTAAGACAAAAATGCTTTAGAGTTTTCTTCTAAATATTCACCTAATCTTTTGTTTTTAAACCCATTTACAGTCATGCAACAACTTTTCTTAGCTAAGGATTAAGCTGTTTTGAAATTTTTAATTACTTCTTTCTGTCCATTACTTGATTTGTCCTTGCGTGCTCACTTAACATTCGCATAACATGCTCTTTGGTGTTTCAATGCTTTGCGCACTTGTCCCATCTAGGTTCCGTCCTGTCACTTTTTATTTTACTAGGTCTATATTTATCTACTATATACCGCGCGAGGGTGAGAAAAGCACTCCATAGACTTTCACTATTTTTATTAATACTACTTTCCTGGAAGGATTCGAAAGATTGACTTAACTCACGTTATAATCCATCATGATCGGCTCTGTCAAACAAGTGCATCTTTCTTTTCGGCTGCTCTTTTTTCTCAATAGTCATATCTAATTTAACCTGCACTATCATGTGTTCACTAAAACCTTCGCATGTTTATACATTAATGACATCTACCGATAAAATAGTTGCTAATAGATCGAGTATGTTGTTTCCTCTCGTGAGTGTTAGTACTAGCTGATGTAACAAGTGTGATGTAAAAACACGTAGGAGAGCCTCGCATGACTCCTTGTCTTTCCCTCCTGCTATAAACTATATGTGTTTCAATCTATGGAAGGAAGATTGAAATCCCCACCAATTATAATATTCATATTGCTCTGAATGGGAATTATATGGTCGACCTCTCTTTCTAGTTCAATAAATGATATAGGGTCGGAATCGGGAGGTCTGTAGTGAGCACACATGTAGACTCATTTTGACCTAAGGTTCTTTATGGAGCACCAAACGCTTTCTAACTTGTTATCAGAGCAGGACTTATTTCTTCTCTCGTGAGTTTCCTTAACAGCTATAAAGACAACTCCTTCGCTTCTATTCACTCTATTCCTTCTATTAATTCTGAAACCTTTTGAGAATTTCTCTTCGTCTGCGATGTCATGGGATAACCAGGTCTCTGTTCCTATGATGATATCCGCTTCTGTACTTTTAAGCATATGTTAGAAATCAGCTACTTCATTTCTAACGCTTCGACAGTTAACTACCACTAGGACTTCGCCTTGCTGACGATTCTGTGATATTTATCTTCCTTAGTGATTTTCCTACTTATTGTTCTGTCCTCATTTTCATACTGCCATATTTAAACTTTAATTAGCTTTACTGACACTGTCGTTACAGGATTTGCTAAAAACCCCGTTTTATTACCTTTGAATGAATTCGTCTTCGATCACACTACTCGATGTATTGTGAGTTTCAAACAGAATCATTTCCGTCGCGTGCATTATAATTTCAAATTCAAAGAATCCGAAGAATTACGAATTATTGGGATATAATTCACGAATTAAACTGAAAGAAGTGAAGTGTCAACTGAAAAAGGGAAGTGATAAACAGAAAAAATGAAAAAGTGATAAAAAGTAAAATTTAAATTGGCTAAATTTTCCTTGTTGCTTCAATAAGTGTGCGATTGTTTACTGTTATGGCGTGAACCCATGGGTAGAATTCTCATCACTGTGCATGAAACCGAGTGACGTTCTGGACACCATTTCTTCCTGGTGGCACAAAGAATGAAAATACCCCCACCCTGATACGTACATGATTTATCAAACGATGGGATAACATCTCCACCCTCACAAAAAACCGTAGGAACTTTGGTTTCGGCTCATTTAACACATGTTTTGTATCCAGTTTATAACCATCCCTATCGCGGATTTAATTGGAATGATCCGAAATATAAGTACGTAACAATGACATAACTACCAATTTATAGGACAAGTGAAATTACTTATATCGTATTTTATCGTAGTACATCATTAATTTACTTCAGGATGTATTTATAGCAAGGTTATATCGCGTGACCAAGTTTTGATCGCGAATAGACTTTTTTTAAGATTAGCATAAATATTTATTCGCACACGCGCGAACGTCTGACCCAAGGTCGCGTGTTCAAATGCCGCCGTGGGCAGATATGTTGTGTTTGTCTATAAATAACTTTCCCGGGAGGTAAGAGTCAACAAGGGAATGCGCCCGTATAAACTATATTCCGATACCACTTAACGGAGCTACCCAGAATTGTAGATAGAAGCCAAGAAGGAAAAAAATCTCACTTGGATACACATGTCACCACATTACATAAGGTTGTGGTGCTTCGTCCTTTTTAACCTTCGTATTAAATTTAAAAAGGATTCTTCACCGTATGATTTTAGTTCCAAGAGAAAAATTTAGCAATTGACATATCAAGTAAATTACAAATTCTCCACAAACATCTAATAATTATTCAAAATTTTAATACTGATAGTAAGTATATTTTTTCATATGAAAACCTTAGTCATTAATAATTCACACTCTAATATTTACACTCCTGTAAAATTAAACTCGGAGAGAATTCACAGAATTCTTTAGTAATTATATTATCAAATGCTAATTCGGACTAATGTGAAATGATCAGGCATAGAACAAGATCCACAAGACTTCACTCCGTTAAATGAAAAAACGTACACTTTAACGATGCAATGTAAGGAGTAAATTATGTTTATTCCCCTCAAATGCACAGAAAAGATTAAATACAGTTCAAGCCTTGCTCCTACCTTTTTTCGTAACTCTTGACAACTCCGCAGTAAACTCATAACTTCACGCAATATAAAAAAAATAAAGAGGATGTCTTAAAAGGTCTTTGACTGGCGAATCCCGCCTCTTTCGTTCCAATTCCTTCCCGCCGGCCACTGAGGGAGCCAGTGAAGAAAATTCCAAACGGCAGCATATATTAATCACAATTAACAGTACATTCTAAGCCGTGCACAGACTTCGAATAGACAAGGAGGTAAGAGGAGGACAGGAGAAGGAGGAGGCAAACCAACGGCGCGTCGTTATCAGCTACGTCACGTTCGAAATTTCCCACGGTCATCCCCTTAGCTACGCTGTCAGAGAACCCAATAACTCTCGGCCGTAGATCCCAATAATTCTGGAAGCAGAAAATCCGGTATCTGATTCACTGCGGCATTATGTCCAGAAAGCGGTGACCACTAGTGCGGTGGAGTGTGGGAAGGGGTGGTCGGCGTGGGAGGAGGTCAAGCGGGAGGAGGAGGAACGAGGAGAAAAGGACAACCGGTAAGTCAAGAAAGAAAGGAGGGAGGAGAGGGAGTGAGGGAGGGAGGAGGAGAAATCTTATCGCTCTTGAGTTAACTGCGGAGTTAGGGGGTGGTGGAATTCATACTGGGCATCCTACCGCATTAAAATGTGACCGTCGAAAAACAATACACTCAGTCGTGTTGTTTCACCCCCTCGTGACGCCCACTCCGTCCCGAGGGGGGGGAGGGGGTGGGGGCGGGGGAGGGTAAAGCGACCCCCTTTGGGCAAACCCGTTATCAATAATGGAACTGACAATGCAGCGGGGCAAACAAAAGTCACCCGGAGACATTGCTCGAGTCAGCGAGGATGATTCCGTGACAAAAAATATTGCAAGCTTAATTATTATTATCCCAGCACTACTTCATGTTATGCGTTAAAAAGAAATATATAGTTAATTAAAACTTTCTCGCTTTTTCTTCGTCCAATGGTTTTTTTTCCATGATTTGAAGTGGTGGGATATGATCAAAGCCCTGGAAGCACCCACAAGCAAGTAATTATTTTATTAAGTTATTTAATTATGAAAAACTTCCACAACATCACACCTGAATCCACCCAATTTGGAGTTTACATTGCAAAATTTGGTCGTTCACCAAATTTTCTTCACCAACTCTTATTCCGTGAAATCATTCTTGGCTTCTAAAGTTCCTCCCTCCTTATGTGGGTATAAGGGTAACCATTAGCGTTTGCAACAAAATGAGTCGGTTTCCATTCTCGAGAGGTAAACTCATCGGAACGAAAGGAAGAAGATGAAGTGATCTTGAGGGGGGGATTGATAGGTGCAATGCTCGTCGCATCGGTGTAAAGTGGACGCCAATTGGCGCCCAATTGCCTTTCTGATGGTGGTTCAGCAGCCAGCGAAGATTTTAAAACTAGTGAGCATCTATACATTTTTGTGCCTATCTTTTGTGTGTTTTGTGACACACACACACACACATATATATATATATATATATATATAATACCATCCGACATATAAGAGCATCCGACATGTAATCGGGAGGTCCCGGGTTCGATTCCTGGTCGTGGCATGTATTTTTTCCGTGAAAAATA
>WURS02000011.1:1885406-1898502 GCA_011762765.2 Rhinocypha anisoptera | reverse complement strand
GAGAGTGACCCGGTGGAGAACCCAAATATCCTTAACCAATGCAATAAGCCGGGAAAATATCCGTTCTTTCTTCACCATTGCTAAAATCTAAAATACAGAATCAGTACAGTTCTTTTGTAGTACAATTGTATCAATGCTTACCTTGATATACTATAAAACAACATCCTCTACCACTACCTATTAATCATCATTAAAGTCTTTCATTTTCAAATAGAACAGGGCCTATCTAAGTTGAATCCTAATAAAATGATTGGAGAGGGCTTTTTTCTGAAGCATATGCTTACTGTAAATATTTAAGTACTAATCAATGCCAAAAATGGGAGTAGGCATGGTATGATACAATTAGGAAATGTAATTTATTTTGTAAAAATATTGAACAACGTCATTAAATAAATTCACTTACATTGATTAGAGCTATCTACTGTTTAATGACATTTCCACTTTGCATCCAGAGCCTTTGATGGTGATATATTTATCCCATATATACTAAAAGATTTGAAAACCATTATAAAAGCATGAGGTCTACAAAAATTGAAAGAAATCCAAACCAGTATCACACCCATATGTGGTGTGTTCTGTCTTTTGTGAGATCAGTGGGTTGTAGCTGTGAATGACCTGGTCAACACACTTTTCAAGTACATATGCATGGACAAGGGGACAGCATTAAGCCCAGGCCCATGCTTTTTGCCTCTGCACTACCACATTCCGTTCTACAAGTCAGGTGAAAAAATCATGTGATTTAAGAAGTTGCTAATATCACTCTTAAGAAAGTAGTAATATGGTAGTAAAGTACTAATAATACTAACAGACATTTTTTACATTTTAGGGGATTCCTTTTCCAATTGTGAAATAAGGGAATGTGAAACAATTTCCTTGGGATATGACTTATATGATAAATTCAAACTTTTCTTGCCTCTCTACATTTTTTGACTAACTTTTAAAATATACACATATTATAAAATTAATAGGGAATTTCATGCTCTTTTTACTGTCTTTATATGGCTCCTTATTGTAGTTACAAAACCAAATATGTAATAAAAACTGAAAATAAAAGGTATGTCGTAGCAGTCAAACTACTAAACACAATTTCATATTTATAATGCTAAAAATTAATGCTTGAGAGAATTCTTCAAACTGATATAAAGCAATTTCAGTAAATCTGATAAGTTAGACCTTTTAACCTTGTTACTTAAGCAAGGTAAATCATCATTTCTTTTTGACAACTTAAATTACAAAATTTTGTTGTGGCAAGGACAATTTTGCACATATCACAAGAGTTCTGAGTTATCATGAACAAGGAATAATTCATATTCCATTTCCGACATAGGGTAAACTGTGTTTTGTTTTTTCTTATATTCTGATTTTGAATATTCTCTGAAATTTTCAAAAGAATAAACAAAGCCATAAAATAGATGCCTTTTCTACTATTATAGTTGCCATATCAAATGTGTTACAGAATAGAAAATAAAAGCTGCATAAAATAATTTTTTTAAAAAGTAGGCCTTGATAAATTTTTACAGCACAGGATAGTGATTGATGTAAGCAATTAATGCAATTAATGGAAAAATTCACAAAACATTTGTTTAAATGATAATGGATTAATAACAGAAAGTGATGTGACAAGTATGGCATATATTGCAAAGGCATCTCCAGGGATAATTACATAATTATTATACTAAACAAATTTCCAAAGTGTTAAGCCCTGTTTACATGGTGCATGCACTTGCGCAGGTCCAATCAACATGAAACAATGAATGTGAACATCATTGTATTTACTGAGTCCTCAAAGAAAGGGCGTTTACATGGTGCAAGTGTTTGCACAGGTGTTCTAGCAATTTTTCAGTGGAATAGCAACACGTTGCACAATTGTTTTTTTTACAGGAGAAAGATGTAAGGATATAAGGTGGAACATTTTTTTTTAGAATAAATGGTAGTGTGGTGGATTTTACGAGTGACCATGGTTTTAATATTATTTAGGAGAGCCATAGTAGAAACATAATGGAAACAAAGTAGGACCAAAATCCTAAAAAGGTGTTCAAAATGTCAAAAAATGAAATTTGAAGTAATGTCCCCAATCTCTGACTGCACTTACTTTAATTTTACTAAATAGATTCCTCAAGGTAGAGAAAAGGCAGAAGTTTAGGAGGAAAGGTGGTCTAAATTAAAGGCATATGTCAAAATATAACCTCAGTAGCCCATCGTATTAGCAAACAAAGATATTTCAGTATATCAATCCACCATCAGTAGGCTCTGCATTAGGTTTCTGAGTGAAAATTGCAAGAACGCTTGCACAAAAATAGAACAGGTCCTATTTTTCCGTGCAATTTTTGGTATTTACACGGTGAATGTTGGGACATGCAAATTTTCGTCCATCAACCTGCGCAAGTATGTGCACTATGTAAACAGAGTTTTAGACCTTACCATCCCTCACATTGGTCAGTCAGAAACAATTTGCCTAGATATGGGGTAACTAAGTTGTATTTTTGAAAGCTATGAGGGCTCTTTAAACAGCTAATTTTATTCACATAAAAATCCAGATTCTTTGATGACTAATGAACTAAGAAATTTGAAAAAATCAGACAGTAGGTTACAGTTGATGAAATGAATTAAATTGGTATTCCAAATCTATATTTAACAATTTAATTATAAACTTATAGTTATATGTATCCTACCAAGCTCTTTTCAATAATCTAGTCTGAATAATGGCTTTTATCTCAACTTGAAATTCTTGCCATTAGTTCTAGTGGTGGACTGAGCTGTACTAGGCATGTTAAACTCTTTTGACAAATAATACATTTCAATTAAAAAATTGAAACGTTGCTCATGGCTGGATGAAGATTATTTCAAGTGTTGTTTCAACTAAGTGATAGGAGAGGGTGGTTATTGATATGAAGTGAACAAATTCAAGGTGGTCATGTTGATACTTTTGAACAATCAGAAAAACTGCTTTCAACAGAATAGTATATCATATCTATCGTACCACAGAATGTATTAATGTATTAAAACTGATAAAACAAGCTGCATTAATTAATGTTAACCATATATAATACTACAATATAAGTCTGCCTGTTTTCCTCTGCCATGTTTCCTGCAATATACCTGCTATCAATATGTAAAAACCTAAGGTTCTTGTAAACCCCCTGGGTTATTGTACCCCCACTGAAGCAGTCTTCCTGCATTTTTTCAATATTTAAATCGAGAAGAAAGTGTATCATGAAATACAACTATTTAAAGAGAGCAGCCAAATTTAAGAGAATTTATATAGTCTGATTGTACATACCTATTTGTAAAACCACAACTATGATATTATAGAACTCATTGCCTTTGAGGGTGTTTCCTACCAACAACTAATTGAAATCAACTCACTGACAATAGAATGGGAATAAAGGAGATTTTTCATAACCTGCACACTAGAAAAGCTAATGCCAGAAATTTTTTTAACTTAAAACTTAGGGAATCCTAATTTCAGCTTATGAAGGGAGTGGCTAGGAATTTTGACTTCTTGCCAATACAAAATCTATTTTAAAGACTTCATCAGAACAAACGTAATCCTCGAAGAAAGCAAGATACTTGGCTCAGTTACCAGCCCAAACAGCAACTGACTTAATGAACCACTAAATATTGGTAACTAATTAACAACTAAATAGGAACCTAGATATGGAGAATAACCATACATAATTATAAACAATAAGAGTATGTATACAGAATGTCACAGCACTTACATTTGTTTTAATACCTTTTTTTTCAAAAAATTAAAAGAAGATTCACGTGATAAGTCAATGACTATTTTATCAAGCTTGATGACAAAATATTCAGAAAAATATTGGACCCAGCTGGTTTCAAATAGGAAAAATACATATACATGCTTCATAGGGAAAACAACAGTTTTCGTGTTTGACACAGAACTATAAAGCAAATCAATGGAATAATTTCATGGAGCAGTAATTTACATACTTGGAAAAGTTCCCCATTGGATATGTAGCCATCATTATCCATGTCATAAATCCTGAAGGCAAACCTTAACTTGGATTCTTTATCTCCTTTGACACTAAACTGAGACACTCCTTGGATAAATTCTGTGAACAAAATGGGAAACGTCAGACAATAATTTATTAACAATAATTTAAGAGGGATATAAAATTCTTAGAAATACCTTTGAAGTCAACTTCGCCATTTCCATCAGCATCAAAAATATCTATTACACGCTGTACCAAAGGATTTTGCTGTAATTCTGGAAGTGACATAAACTCATCTATACTCAATGATCCAGAATTGTCCAAGTCTAATTTACGAAACCGCTTTCCAAGCCTTCTAATTTCATCTGCGTCAACTAAATATTCAAGGAAAATTCAACATAAATTAACAGGTAACAATTCCAGTAAATTCAAAACCATTTCTAGAATCCTACATTTAATTGAAGAATAATATAGTTTAGAAATACAGAATAGGCTGAAATATTATAACAGCATTTTTGTGTTGATATGACAAATGACAACACAAATTATTACATTTATACAGGAAGTACTTCAATTTTTAACCAAATGTTTCTGTTAGAACTAACACAGAATAAAATCGCAATACCAAAAGAGAATGTCTTAAGTCAGTATGAACAATCTTATTTTAAAATTACGAATATGACCCAAATATGATAAGTTATAGTGCATCGGTGACTATTTGTTTGATAACCCGAGGGGGTCATTCACGATCTAAGCCTAAACTATGCAGAAAATTTTTGATATTATAACGTTTGATGGTTTGAAAATTCGCAAGAATAAATTATTTTTTTCTATTCTTTTCGAAAGTTGGTTTTACAAGTATAGGATGTCATAGAACATAGATTAATATACATGCGAGTACCTCGGGAAGGAAATAATGTCACGCTTTAACTTACTGAACGACAGCTGAATTTACGCAGTTTCGTTTCAATTGGTTTCGTTACAGCATGTTTTCAATACTTGTTGCAATATTGAGTAAATTTGAATCCGACATTTTTATGGTTTTTCTTGGAGAATATTGAGCCTTTTGGGAACAGTCCTACGGTTAAATATTCATCGGATATCACGCCCACGAGTATATTAATTTAACATTATTTATAGTTATTTTGCTTTACATGATGTTCAAAATATGAAAATTTTCTACCATTCGAAATAAGGTAAGAACACGAGACTTTTGAACTTACTTATCATTTTGAATAATGCATTAATTTCAGCTAACCTATCTTTATCAGAAGAATTTACAATGAAAGATTGTAACAACCCAAACTGTTACAGATGTCAATATTGCGAAAATAAACTTTAACGAATCAACCGACATTACATGCACCTTGATTAAATTAAGTACCTACTATCGCATTTTTTTAATTGGGCCAGTGATAATTTATTTAAGATGATTAATTTATAGCAAGATTATTGAACAATGCATAGCTCATCAATGATTTTAACGTCATAGAATTACAAAGTGATACAATAATACTTCAAAATGCACAAGAATGCAGTTATATGAATAGTAAGTTTTTAGCGTCCATAATTGTTTACTTAAATAACTGACGTAATGTATACTTATAGAAGTAAAACCTGGCAGATGCCAGTATAAGCGCTGGCTTAATGAAAACCTAAACCTTGTTTTGCAGTTTAACTTAATGCAATCTTCGCTAGTTACCAGATTGAAATTTAATAAAATCTAAATTTGGTGGCCTAGATACATAAATAACAAAACATAGGGGAAATTTTGGCTTAATTCACATCATATAATCAATGAAGAGTAATCTTATAACTTGATACTCACAGTTGGAGCATAACTCCATGGGCAGAGAGCTTTCATTTCCCTGAAAGTTAATAACATAAGAACAGATATTAATACTTTTCGATGATTGTACCACATTCGTAAGACGATGTTTTATGGATAATCTGTTAAATTTCAATGGTACATTTTGGACGTCCTATTGCAATATTATAAGTAACAGAAAATAGTGAGGCCCAAACTATTGAAGAACTATAACAATAGGGATCGGATTGTGACATCTTGGCCTTCGAATCTCGAGTGCTGGATCTACAGCGGAGCTACAAATTAATATTGGAAGGAGTAAATCACTGGAAACATAACATATCACTTCCTTAAGCTACATAGAAGCTTTGAGTAATTACCATCTTTACTTCAGTGTATCCAGTTCACCTCTATAGTTGTCAAAACTGATGCAGTACAATTGGTACAGTTACCACAACCCACCGGAAATAGTAAAATTGTTAAGGAGCAATGCAATGTTGCCGTTCCGTTTTGACGCAGAAATAAACAAAGTTGTAATTTTCTCAAATCTTACCAATGGAAGGAAATAGAAAGTAGCCAATCTCAAAATTTTATTTATTGCGTTCAATAATATATATATATATATATGTTGGGGAAAACTCCAATGGCTCTAGAGAGTTAAAAAGTAGAAACGTGATTATCAGGTATGGTTATTTTTATACAATTTTTGTATTTAATTTTCCCTCTGAAGGCTGAAAAAGGTTTTCTCTCCCACGATGGGAATTAATGGCGAATGATGAAAGTGATGAATGCAGTAAGTCAATAAATGGCAACAGTGTGTGTGCACGGTTTTCCTGGGTTTCTTCGGTCTCTCTGCAAAGAGGAACAATGGCGTCCGGAGTAAGTGAAATGTACTGTTATAGAATCTGAAAGTTACCTGAGCCATCACAATTTGTTGCAATGTCCTCTGAATTGAAATGTGTTAATCATTGTATACTCTTCCTTTCTTACAAATTTTACTACGCAGACTCTGTACACTTACCCAGAGAATTTCAGAGCATATAAGTCTCTGATAGCAGCCGAATATTCCGGAGCCAAAATATCAGTTGCAAAAGACTTCGTCTTTGGACAGACTAATAAAACAGAAGCTTTCCTAAAAAAGTTTCCTCTAGGGAAGGTATGTGGTTCATTGTCTTTCAAAAGTCGCCAGACTTTTTTACCGGTTTGTGACGTGTCATGCCACCCATGTGGTTATTTTCAACGGTGTCACTAGGAGAAATGTTAACCATATCGGTGACATTTCCAGTGACACTTTCTACTTATAGCTCTCAGTGTATTTAAAAAATCTATTGTAATTATAAGCTAGTTATACGATAGTTAAACATACAACCAAATGCTTGAACCTATCATGAGGCAAATTAGTATGTCTCAAGTTATCTGTCACAAATATTTGTTGTTCAGTCAGTCAGTTATTGCTCAAAAGTATTTTTCCGTATGCAGTCGTTAATATCAATTTCGTATGTTTAAGGTGCCAGCATTTGAAACTGGCGATGGGAAATGCATCAGCGAAAGTAATGCAATTGCTTATTTTGGTAGGTATTAATATTTTCCATTTTTATCTATGATCTTTCATACGTTTGAGGTGACTGGTTTTAACCAAAGATTATTATTTTGCAGTTGCCAATGACCAGTTACGTGGTCGAAGTGATCTCGAGAAAGCCCAAGTTATCCAATGGATGGGGTTTGCCGATAATGACATCCTCCCCGCATCGTGCACATGGGTTTTTCCGTGTTTAGGTATAATGCAGTATAATAAGCAGGTAGGGCTAATGAAACGAGTACTTATGGACGAGTACTCTAGTTTTAGTTGTTTTTTATCTTGAATTAATTGAGGAAATTGGTTACAGAACACGGAGCGTGCAAAGGAAGATATTAGAAAAGCTTTAAACGCTTTAAATTCACATTTATTGTATGTAACTTATTTAGTTGGAGAGCGAATCACTCTGGCCGATATAAGTGTTTGCTGCACTTTACTGCACCTTTACCAATATGTGCTGGACCCAGCATTCAGGTGAAGTTTCCAGGCGTTTTTTTCTTTCGTTTCAATTGTTCATTATTTTTACTCTTGTATATAGTAGTGAATTTCCACCTTATATCGAGTTTTCAAACATGCTGTTTTGCAGGAAGCCATATCAAAATGTTAACAGATGGTTTAATACTATAATAAATCAACCTCAAGTGAAAGCTGTCATTGGCGAGTTTCCTCTTTGCGAAAAAATGGCAGAATATGATGCCAAGAAATTTGCTGAAATGCAAGGTAGTATTTTATACTCATAAGATATCGTAATGGAATAATAGATGATGCCTGTTTTTTATTCTTTTCATTTTTCATTCTCACGCATAGAACTTTTAAGCAAAGAGATCGTAATTTCTCACGTGTCATTTGTTATACATAAATATTACTGTTTTATTGAATTAGCAAAGTCTGTCATTCCCTTTTAATTGTAGTACATATTTTTGTATTGCCTCTTGTTAGCATAGATGTGAATCCTTAAGATTTGTTATGGTGTGGTAGCCTAAGTAAGAAAGTGAATTGGGGAGTCCAGGTGATACCTCCCAATACCAATAGTGTATTAATCTGAGGGACATTGCCTCTAGGTGCTTGCAGCACAAAGCTCTGATTTTCTCGTCACTGGATTGTCTTCTGGAAAAGAGCTAACTCCCCTGCTCATATGGTCGAATGTGACATGCCTTAGGGATTATTGCTAGGTGAAAACAGTAAATTTTCTTTTGAAAACTAGGCTTATGATTGTTAACATCTCCATGCTTGGAAATAGGATTTTCTTCATGTTCTTTGTTTATGGAAACAAGCACTAGTAAATGGGATCGGTTTCCACAATTCACTTGAGGGAGGTGGATTATTAGCTATCAATAAAAAAAATAACTTGCATTGTTGGAGAGTATTGTATGAATAGTTTGTGGGTGATACCCTTGGAGGGAGAGCAAGGGGTTGCCCCAAAGACAGCTCAGAAATAGCAAACAATGCCAATTGTGAAGTAATCCATTCAGCTGAGTAGGAAAGTCTAGTGGTCAATGTGCTATTTTTTCCATTTGAATATGTCTTAATGGTCATTTTGGAGTAATATTCAATTAATGTGAAGGCTCCATGACCATTTTGTAGACTGTTCAAGGCTGTCATTAGCATATATACATCTTGAGACGAGTAAGCTGACCTTTAGGTTAGAAGTCTATGATGTTAGGTTTGCCGATCATGTATACTGTCTCCATCTAATTCGGTTTTGTAGTTGTTGTAATATAAAGATGGTAGTAAATATGTTTTTGGTTGAAGGATGTATTTATGGTGGCAAAAATGGCATCTAGAACTTAGAAACTGATTGTAAGGCCAGTAATATTGTCTAGGCAAGATGGATCCACATATGAGAAGAGGATACTAAACTAACTCAGTCTGGTTAATAGTAATTCACATAACATTAGTTTTATGTTAAGGTTTAAAGTCTTTTCTTCGTTTGTACTCATTTCTCTGTATAGGAAAAGTGGGCAAGGATTCTGGGAAGGATAAGAAATCGAATAAGAAGGAAAAGGCAGAGAAACCTCAGGAGAAACCAGCTGAGACACCCAAAAAGGCTGCTGAAGACTTGGATGAGACTGAGAAGGCTCTTGCAGAGGAGCCTAAGAGCAAGGATCCAATGGATGCTCTGCCAAAGGGGTAAACATCCCAATGCATTTTTTTATTGAACCCTAGTTAATTTCATGTTAAATTTTTAATTACTAACAGTAGGGGGTGGTAATTGTTCATTGTAGGCATGAATCTTTTTTAATCAAATTAGTTTATGACTCCTTGCCAATGTGTCTTGTAAGTGGGAATGAAGGACTATGTGCTAGAAAGGGGGAAATCGTCGTGTATTATGTGAATCTGAGAATAAGATTAAAGAGAGAGGGAGTATCAGTATAAGTCACTTGGAAGTCTGCCATCGACGATGGAGGCCCAAAGGGGATTTTTTGCTGGAGAAAGTGGGATGGTTAGTTTTTGCCAATGGATTACTTTATCCAGGCAGACAGTTGTGAGAAGCAAAAGTAGTAAATAAATGATACTTCTTTTCATTAATTATTTATAAAATCCATCAATTGTTTATAAAATCATTATAATCCTCTAGATTACTACTTTCTGATGTTATCACATCAAAGAATTAGTGCTCCGGAAATCTTCAGATTGTGCCTGAATAAGGACAACAGGAATTTTTAGGTTTTGGTGACTTCATTTATTTCTCAAGAATGAAATTCGCAGAGGAGGCTATCACTTCATAGAATTCTATAATGAAACAAATAGAGGTTTTGTTTTAGCTTTAGGTTCAAATGGCCACACTTTCTTATTACTCTGGAATGAGGCCCCCCTCCCCTGTTATTTTCTGACCCACCCTCATCATTTCCCTCAGTTTCAGTTATAAATTAGAATTTTCATGTACTTTTTGGTATCAAGTTACTGAGAAATTATCAAGGAAAGTAAATATGGAGTGAAGGTTTGGCTATATTTCCATATGAAATGTTTTAACTCTGCTCAATGGAATCTCCACTACCCCACTCAGAGGGAAAAGGGTAATGTGGATTATAAAGGCTGCCCCTGATTACAGGAGTTACCTGCAAAGCACTTTGAAGGGCTAAAATTAAAAATTTCAAGGAAATTTATTTCAAAATCTAAAATCTGCAATAAAAAGAATGTTTCATTTTTATCATGAAAAAACACAAATTTGTATTTAATTACAAAGAAATATGATTAGAAGCAGGCCGCACAAGCAAAGGAAATTATTTACATTGTGCAATGTAAGTGATTACTATCATGATACTCAGCTGCTTCACACATTATCACATTAAAAGTTGAATTTTTTGTGAGTTCTCTGAAATATTGATTGTATCAATATTAAACTATTGAAATCTCATTCAATCAGAGCATGCTAAAACTGCAGCCATTGTCGAGTCACAACCCACCTCTTTCAGAAGCTATTTTTTACTTCAGAGGGGTATAGTTTGATTTTATTATTATACTTTCATATGTTTTACGTTTTATTCCATAGTTTTTAATTAAAAACTATGCTCAATGCTTTGTCACAGGAATACAAACTCAACACTCATTTTTCTTCAATATCCTTGATCATCTTTTATTGTTTCTGGTTTAACTAGCAAAATTCTAGTTTTTTTACAACTGACTTAAATGTGTTATCTTTTTTTTTTCTTTTCACCAATTGTTCATCATGATATTAAACATTTGATAAATATGCCTTGAAAAGGTTTTTCTTTAGGTGTCATATGAGTTTATTTAATTTAAATAGCTCTTGAATTGTTATATAATTACTAATACTATCTCTTTTTTGCAAGTATAGTTTTTTTCAACATCAAATTTTGAAATCTCAATCTCAACTTTTCTTTCTAAGAATTGTGTGAAGTTATTGCTCTGTAATAACGGTGGTGTTTTTACTCTTTTAATCACATCACAAAGGCACATCCTAACTTCTCAAATACTGTAGTTATACTTCATCTTGGTGCAGATGTACCCTAGGGTCATGGGTTTGAGCCTTAGAAATTCCAAGAATTTCCTCTGCTTCAATTTGCACCACATTTTGAGACCAACTTCGATACTCGTAACCTCTGGTGGAAGGCAGCAGTTTCACCAGAAGGCATTCATGGCAAATGTAAAGATGGCTGGTTTGGCATCAGCTGCCAGACCTGACCAGCTGAGGTAGAGAGTGAAGTTCACGGAATCAGCCTCAGTACTGAAAAGTTGAAGACAATTGGGATGATGATTAAAGCCTATTCTACAACGGATGTAAGCCATAACATTTTAGCCGTAAGCAGTAACTCTCAAGGATTCTCTTATAGTTTTCATTCTCCATTGAGGATATAATTTTAGCCAATCAGAGCATGTCATTACTACCGCCTGTTTGTGTCACGAACTCATGCTTTTTCGGAAGCTTCTTTGAAGCAGCAATGGCAGTCTCCATGTTCATTTTAAGGTTTCGCACAGTTAAATTCTAGTAACGCTTGGCAAAACATCGATAAAAATAATGTGTTATATAGTATGACATGCTTCATACATTCGTCACTGTCATGCAGTATACATTCGTCTTCGATATCCTCATTGCCCTTTTACGGCTTAACTATTAAGTGCTAATATAAATGTCTGATATTTTAAATTATAAAAGTGAAC
The DNA here is from genome assembly GCA_011762765.2 of Rhinocypha anisoptera. Lineage (NCBI taxonomy): Eukaryota > Metazoa > Arthropoda > Insecta > Odonata > Chlorocyphidae > Rhinocypha > Rhinocypha anisoptera. Next base: position 1,886,540 of record WURS02000011.1, on the reverse strand, counting down.
ATGGTAACTGCCTTCGCCGCTCCAGAAAAGCTTCCTAAAAAGCACTGGTTCGTGACTGACACTGGTGGTAGTAATAGTGTGCTCTGATTGGCTGAAATTTTCATCTGCCATGAGATGTAACCCATAAAGATGAGACTTATCCATCTTTCTTATGGCTTGCATCTTACGCCTAACATCCATTCAACTTAGTACGGTAAATGAAGTGCGGGATCAATATTTCACTTCTTTAAATATGATTTTTTGAAACATGGGAGTATGTTAATGGGAGGTATTCACCAATGCATTTATATAGGAAGTTCGCCAGGACTATAGCATTCGTTTGGTAAATGGGATTTTTCCTTAGGCGGTGTTTTGTTAGGTATAGGTTTAACTGTACTGAGAACCAAGGAATTGTATGTTTGGTTGTAAATATTTTATTCTTTTGTTGGTTGATGTCGAACCTCACCACCACTTGGTGGTGCCACTAGTTAAAGGGCTATATATATGTGTGTGAGAGTGAGTGAGGAGTACACTTCGTGAGTTGATTGAGGTATATCAAGGATCGGTTATGAAGAGCCTGCGATGATGCGAGCCCTAACGAGATTGCATGGTGCCACTGTCGGATTGTGGCCACAACTGGTGAGTGCCATTCACCAAAACTGGTGTCAAGTTGGGGCTCAACATCGGGAACACAGTCCACTAAAAAATCATAGATCACGATTGCTGGTGATCAGTGTGGAAGAGTGAAAGAAAAGTAAATCTGGAGTATGATAAGAAAAATAAGAGGCCATTAAGAAAATTATGAAACCTGTTTGGCACATTATAGTACACTCCCAATATCTATGAAATTAAGTTTTCTATTCCTTGGGAACAATTTCTAAAATCCCTAATCCTATCCTTTTCACCAATTCCGCTATATGACTATTTGGAGATATTCATAACATTTAATGGCACGGGAAAGAAAATGACTTCCACAAATTATACTTAATTACAACCATTTTCAATACCATAAGTGTCTTCTTCTGGCCACAAGATGATATGCTGTAATAAAACCGGTTGCAATAAAGTATAATTAGTGGATGTAACGCTTTCAGGCTTCACTACGTGGAACCTATCCATAATGAAGTAGGGTAAGTAAAAACACTTGTGATTCCA
>WURS02000011.1:1843018-1859773 GCA_011762765.2 Rhinocypha anisoptera | reverse complement strand
ACATTGATGAGGTCCAAGAATTCTTTAATGTAAACACTGTCTAATTTGGCACTAATTAAGAGATCTTCCATGGCACAAAAAGATCATGGAAGATTAAATTTTATTGCAGGATGTGCAGAGGATAAGTACAGAGTTCCTCTTGTTATAATAATAATAATTTGTAGTAGTAGCAATTTGTAATAATAGTAAAATGTTGAAGGACTAGTCTAAATAACCTAGCTATGCAGGATGGGTTGTAGATAAGTACTGAATATCACTATTTCTTTGGTAATAGTATGAACTGGAAAATGTTTCACAATATGTCTTGGGTAAATTTTATTTCTTGTAAGAAGAACTGAAATACAATACTTCAACTTTGCTTGGTGTTTCATTGCCACGTACTGATTGAACCTCTTGTGTCATCTTCAGGTGAGCCTATTAAATGTTATATTTCATTTCTTTCTTGGTGATGAAGTTCCAAATGAAGAGGAGTATCGAGTCTTTTGGTTTTGTTACTTGTAGGGTGTGTACAAGAGAGCAGTGAAATTAACAATTCAGTATAAGAAATGAAACACATGGGTTCAACATTAATTTGTGAATGAAACTATCAAGAAGGATTTTATGCTCCTGAAAAATATTTTTAGGGCATAAGAGGTGTTGTGTAAACCTTCAGTTAATGCTTATTTAGGAAATTATAAAATTTAATTTTAAAATTATCTATGCATTATTTCTTTGTCCGGGTTTGTTGATCAGAAGGCAACAGTTTGGCCAGCTCTCTTATTGGCATCCTCTGGTTCTTTCAAGGGGAAAGTGAGTTACCACTAGATAGGAAAGGGTGGAGTGCTGTTCTCAACCAATCTTTGGATTAAAATACTAATGATGATGATGATTTAAAAAATATATAACTTGTAATTTTTCTCTGCTCTTCTGAAAAAGAGCAGAGGAAGGTAAGTCACTTTTGAATATGATAATAATATAATAGAAGGGAGAATGGAGGGTAAGGGCCAGCAAGGAAGGCTGATGTATAAATACTTATGGAAAATTATAAGAGACTCTAGAAAGAAGACTTACCAAGGGGTCTAAGAGAGAGCTAGCACCATAGATAGGAAAGGGTGGAGGGGGCTGCAGTCTACCAATCTTCGGATTGACGTACTAATGATGATGTAATTTTTTCAGTTTAAAGTATTTTCTGTCATGCTTGACCATGGATTAATTGAGTATTTCTGCTCAGATTAACAATGGGAATTGATGTTCTGTTGATTCAATGAGAACAAAAGTCATATTGTAGATGAAAAGCCCAAACCTAAATTACCTGAGCATTGTAAAGGCATTATTATTTGATAGGCAGTGAAAGCTCAGGAAAGGTGCCTTCAGTGGTATGGACATGTGATGAGGAGAGCCACGTGTTAAGGAAGATGCTCGATCTGCAGGTGGGGGCAGAAGACAGAGGAAGACCAAAGAAAAGGTGGAAAGATTGTGTAATCAAGGACTTGAGTGAGAAAGGACTGAGTGTGGGCGATACAGGGAACAGGAAGGAGTGGAAAGAGAAAGGTAGGAGCCATGACCCCTGAAGGCAGGGAAAAGGTGAAGAAGATAGGCAGAGACGAATCACTATACAAATAGTTAAAAATAACATGGTTCTCATCAATGTCTGTCATGTTGTTCATTTGCTATTTTTTTGGAAACCTGAAAACCACTATGTCAATAACTTGAGATTGCATAAAGAAAGAACACTAGTTTAGGTATCATTTCTGTGATGTGCATCCTTTAGTGTTAAGCTGGAGGCTGTATGTTTCAAAATCTTCATCAGTCAGTTGAAATGATGATTTAGCTTACTTGGTAGTTAGTCCTATAGAATATAGAACTTATTCATTTAGGGTAAGGAATCATTCCTATTTCATATGATACCATAGCTTCTCAGTTTTGAAGTGAAAATAATCAAAGGCATTTGTGTGGTGTGCTAATGGGTAGCTGGCAGGAGGGGAGTCTTCTACCCTGATCCAACAAATTTCTCATTATGTTGTCCATTAGACAGTAGATTATGTATTATTGGCAAGGTCATAGATGGAGTTATTTCATGATAGCATTGTAACAGAAATGTCATCAAAGTACAGTAAAATATTCATTACCTAGTAATTTTTGGAGCAAGAAATCTTTGTTTCTTTCCGGTGTGCACAAATGAAAACTAATCAGGTACATCATTTGAAGTGACTCAAATAAATTGTTTTAAATGATAGAAGGAAAACTTGGGGCAAAATGTATGGCGAAATACAAGAATATTATGCTGTACATGCAAAATAAGTACAAACACCATAATGTTCTAATGTTTATGCAAAATCAAGTGGGCCACCATATTTCACTAACAATACAAGGTCTGTTCAGAAAATACGTGGACTGACGTCATAAAACAAAATGTAATTTTTTTAGACGTTACATGTCTGGGTCCCCTTCAAAGTACTCTCCTTCCAAACGCACAAACTTATCCAAACGGTGTTTCCACTCGTTGAAACATTCCTGGCACGCTTCTTTTGTGATGTTCCCTCAGCTTCTTCATCCCATTTGCCTTAATCTCGGGAATCGTCTCAAATCTTCTTCCTTTCAAGAGTCTTTTGAGTTTAGGGAACAAGAAAAAGTCACAAAGAGCAAGGACCGTAAGGCCATGATTGTTATGATCCTTGACAAGAAGTTTTCATCTTCTCCTGAATGATTAAGTAGATCCTGACAAACCTGGGCGTGATTGGCTTTTTGGTCGCCCATCATTAAGTGTGGCACAAATTTCACAGCAACACGGTACATCTTCAATTTTTCGGTCAATATCTCTTAAAAAGATCCAATTGATATCCCTCACTGTTCAGCAAGGTCCCTGATTGTCAGACTTCTATTTTCTAGCACTATGGTGTTGATTTTGTCGACGTGTGGGTCGTAAGATGACGTGGAAGGACATCCAGAACTCTCATAGTCTTCAATTGACTGTTAAACTCCACCCTTAAAACATTCATGCCACTTGAAAAATTCTGCATGCTTCATAGAAACATCACCGTAAGCCGTGTTGAGCATGGAAAATGTTTCAGTTGCAGATTTTCCAAATTTAGCACAAAATTTCACAGCAAGTCTTTGCTCTTTTAGGCCATTCATTCTGAAATCCAACAAACGAAAAAATTGCACCTTACTAAAAACCATGTTAATAATCAACAAATAAAGATATCTGCAATCGGGGTTATCATCAGCTGATCAGTACAAAAATAGCGACACCAAGCAGATTCCCCTGGAACCAACTGGAGCCCTGCAATTCAAACAGTCTGCGTATTTTTTTAACAGACCTCGTATGTTTACTGCAGACTAACTCTAAGATACAGGTTTTGTCACACTCAAGGCTAGTTAAAAAATTGTGAATTTATTTCCACATGGTATTACTGTTATAATATTTATTAGGTTTTAAATCATGGAAATATCATTAAGCTGCTTTCACCAAACATTTAACATTAAATAAGTGAATTAATTTGTAATTTATGGTAAAAATGTGTTCGAGAAGTGTTATATTGTATTTATTTTTTTTGAAAAGTTAAGGAATACATTCATTTTCTTTAAAATTTGGAAACAAATGTTCTACCAATTATTGTGAGATGTTTTAACAAATCAAGACAAAAATGTTAAAATTGTATTAAACTTATTGGCATTTAGGACATTTTTGATGTTGGACTTGTCATCTTCTGTTGCCCTTGTTAGAGCCTTGTGACTCTCTCCATTGCTTTTTACTAGTTTTGGAAGTTATAAAATACAGAAAAACTTGGTGTAATATGTAATAATTACTTAATAAATTCAAACATAATTTGTGTAGCCAATACATAATGAATTTAAACCATGTGGATAAATACACACAAAACTACTACTCACATTTTGTCAAAATGCCTAAGAAAATACCAGCATTTGAATTCATTATGTGATTATTACATTTTAACCTCCTTGTATATGTAGTATGAGTTTGAATTTTTCAAGTTTTCCAATATTTTTCAGGATCCAACTCAGGAATTCTTCCGTAAAGTTGGAATAGGTTTTGTGTCTGGCTCTCTTGCATCTTGCATCAATATTCCTTTTGATGTCGCAAAAAGCAGAATTCAAGGCCCACAACCTGTACCCAATCAAATCAAGTACCATGGAACATTGCAAGCATTATCTCTTGTATATCGAGAAGAAGGGTAAGTGACAGCATTCAGCAGTTAACTTTCATGATGTCCTATAGCATCATTTTTGTAAGTTATCAGGAAGGTGTTTATAAATAATCACTCAGGAAGTGAAACTTTATATGAGTAGTATGCAACATAATCCAGTACATAAGATCTGTATTCATCTACCGATTAAGGTAGGTCTTTGATGAGGTCTAAAATAAAACTAATAGACCCTGCCTTAACCTAAATCCCTCTTCGTCTTTACAGACTTACATTCTATCTAAAATCCCTATTTTTTTCCTACCTCTACCCAACCTCTTACCCTCCATTATAGACTTCAACATACCATCACCTCTGACAATTCCTTCCTTCTGCCTTTCCTGTATTTCCCCCAATGGTTAACTCTCCTCCTTTCTGCTTAGTAGCCACTTCTTAAGTTTGTTGTATTCTCCATAATTCACCACATGCAAATCTCTAAAGGCTCTAATCAGCCCTCTTCCCAAAGGACCAGATTTTAGATCCATTGAAATCTGATAAAAATTAGATGAAGTTCATCAAATAGGATGAGAGTCCTTCAAGAGATGTTACTTCTGCACTGATTTCACCAATTACAATGCTTCTACAAGTTGTTACTCCTTTTTGCTACTTATTTTGAGCATTTTAAAGAATCTCTTTGTAATAATATTTTCCAATTATTTTTCTTTGTAAATTTATCAACATGTAAACCGTGCAAGCCTGTTGGCATTGGAAATGAGAACAATGTGTTAACATTAATCCTTCTAAACTTTTTGAAATAGTTAAATTTATAATAGAGTGATTGCTATCATGTATTGTCCACAGAAAGAAAGTACCTCTAAACCTGTTAGTTTGGCCATGCATAATTAATGGAATAATTGACTGAACTTCAGTATCAAATTCAGTGGTTCTGTTTTTCTAATTAAGTTAATCTAGTGTTGTCTTCTTTGCTCTAATGACTCCCAACTGAGTTCTGTAACCATTGATATAATGCTCTTAGTATTACAGTTGTAATTTTCTCACAATTTCTCTTAAATAAATTAACAATGGGGCTTATATCATATCTAAGCTGTAACTATCTTTCTTTACTCCATTTAAAAATGTTTTCCAAATCCTTCGATATGGTCCTCTTTACTAGATGTTTCTCTGTAGACTGTGGTATCATCCATAAACATCTTCATCTCAGAGTTTACTACAATATTCAAGTTATTTATATAAAACAGGAAAAGTAGGGTCCCTATAGCACTTACCTGCAGAAAACCCAATGTAACACTGGCACGATCAGAGGTAATACCATCCAAATCTGCTCTATTCATGTTCAAAGTGTTTATCTTTCACCCAATTAACAACATAATTAATCCCCAACATTTACATTTTATGTATAAGATTATTATGGAGAACCTCTTTGAATGCCTTTTTAAAATTCAGGAATATCGTGTTGACCTCTTTGCATTCCTGCCTGATATTATCTAGTACGGTGCTAGTTTAAAATGCAAGTTAGGTTTTGCACAGATATAATTTCTGAAATCCATACTGATTGCAGCTTATAAGATTTTTGCTATCAAGATCAACATGATCGAACTGTATTCCAATAACTTATGTGAAAGGGTTGTAAGGGAAATGAGTTTGTATTTATATGGATCCTGCCAGTCACAGCTCTTAAAAATAGGTGCAATTTTTCAAAAGTTTTCAGTCTTTTGGAACTATGCTTTCCTCAAGGAATTTACTAAAAATTATTTAAAGATGTGGTGCAATATTGAAAGCTAATTCCTTGATTACCCTCACTGGTATGTTCTCAGGTCCTGGAACCTAGTTTGCTGTGAAATTTCTAAGCAATTTGATAATTACATATTCATCAAAATTTAAATTAGGCTGTATGGAAGGATTATTATGTTGGGTAATTCTTGAATGTTCTTCTCTTTTGTGAAAACAATCTGGAAAACCTATTCATTGCATTGGCTTTTCCCTCGCTGCTCATGCGGATAATCCCTCAGGCAAGCTATAGTTAGCTGCTTACCATGTATCACCCTAACATGTAATTTGAACACTTTATCGCTATTGTCTAAGTAGTCACACTAAATTATTGTGTAAATAAATTTGGAATTCATAATTTGTTGTTTCACCATACAGGATAAGCTCATTGTAAACTATGTTTATTATTTTCAGGTAGTTAACTAATTAGGGTGAAGTAGTGGATCCTAAATACTGTACTTAAGCTTGCAACTAAACCCTTCTCAAGGTTCACATAATTTTTGACCTTATATCATTCCATTGAAATTGTGTATTCTTTTCTCACATCTCATCTACCCAACCTCAATTCTATCCATTCAAAAACAATATTCTTTACTTCCAATTTTCCTGTTTTCTTTTGATCTCCCGTAACCTCCTCTCTCTCTTGATGAGCCTAAAACCTCACTTTTTCTTCTTCTGACCACTTTTATTTCTCCATTATGTAACCTTCAACCAATGTTCATTTTATTTCTGAAGAAACAAGTTTTAGAACAATGCAACACTATGTCCATATCATAATTTTTACTAATCTTTTCTTTATCTAATCACTAAAGCGTCTATAATGAATACTGTTCTCCTAATATATTCTTCTTTTGCTAAAGCAGTATGCATTTTCATATGTCCATTTTCCTCTGAAATAAACTATATTGTCAGGTGAGATATGGTGGAAATAATCCATAATCTTAGGAATAAGGAACACTTGCAATTTCCACTTTTACAAACTTCTTTATGTCAACCATTTTCAAGTGGAAAACACTTAAAAATGGGGTAGTATACCAAAACTAGTTGAATTAAAGAAGTAAATAGATTGTTGAAGTAAAAATTGCAATTATTCCTAAGATTCCTCTAAAATGCTTCCTAAACGAATGAAGCTTTTTACCAGTGCCATCTTTTTCACCCTAGTTATATATTTCACTTGGCCAACATAATTTTGGTTTTCTTGTCACTTATTTTATATCTTTTACACTGATTTAAGCAGCCTGTGGGCCTTAGTTTACCAACTGACCAAAGCTTAATCATAAGCATAGTTGATTTAATTAACTCCCATAACTTCCTGATTTATGGTCTTCTTATTCTTCACTTATTATACATAAGTTAAAAACCAAACATTATAATGGGAAGCTCTCCCTTATGATTCAGTGACCTTACGTGTGTTCTATATTGTATCTTCTGTTAACACTTTTCTTACTCCTGTGACATAGCATGTTCCTGTCTTTTTCTCAAATGACTTGATCCTGGGCTACCACTAAAAGCTTCAAATTAGTTTAAAATATGTAAACATATGCATCTGTGGATTAAAGATGGGATTAGTGATCAAAAACTTAGGATTGATGTGAACTATGTTCCCTAGTTATATATTCAAGTTGATGGTCCATTATTGCTTTAAAAAATTTTCTCCTTCATATCCTTATCCTATCCTTTGCTAACAACAAAGGTACATAGTTAATTTCAGATTATCCCTGATTAGAATACTTACATGGTTAATGCATTATCAAAGCAGAGGTCATTACTGATATCGGTCAATTTTCTACCATTGAAATCTTCAAACTGGTGTGTACTATGTGCACTATAGGGAAACTACCTGAAGATTTTAAAAAGTGTGTCATTGTACCAATACCAAAAAAATATAACAAAATGCTGTCAACAGTATCGCACACTTAGTCTTTTATCTCCCACGCCTCAAAAATATTAACAAAAATAATACAGAAAAGAATAGAAGGAAAGATTGAGAACATTCTCACTGAAGACCAATTCGGCTTTGGGGAGGGAAGAGGCACTCAAGAGGTGATCTTGGCATTTAGATTAATCATGGAAAAGAGAGCTCAAAAAAACCATGACACATTTATCGCTTTCATAGATTTTGAGAAAGCTTTTGATTGTGTAAGATGGCAGCAGCTATTTCAAATTCCGAGGGAGATAGGAATAAAGTACCGGAACTGTAGAATAACATGGCATTTATACAAAGAGGAGATAGCTGTTATAAGATGCGGTGAAAACCAGAAAGAAGCTAAGATAAGACGGGGGTGAGGCACGAGAAAGGTGGGAAGGAACTGGTGGAATAAGTGTTCATGGCAGACAGATTGATATGTTGTTTTGCAGATGAGGTAGTGATGTTAGCTGAAAGTGAAGAAAGTTTATCAAACATGATGAGAGAATTGGAGGGATTTCTGTAATGGATACAATATCAACATAAACAGAGAAAAGATGAAGATCCTTGTCATGAGCAGAACAGGAACTGTTGCAGAAGTCATGCTAAATAGTGGAAGATTCGATACAGTACAGGAGTTCCAGTACCTTGGAAGCAAAATCACATCAGATGGAGGAAGTGCCAAAGATCTTATCAGTAGGATTAACCAGGTCAAGGCAGCTTTTAATAAGAAGAAAGGCCTCTTAACTTCCAACAACATTAATTTTGGTTTAAGAAAACTCCTACTCAAGACATTTGTATGGAGTATAATGCTTTATGGAAGTGAGACATGGATGGAAGACAAGAGAATAGAGGCGTTTGAGATGTGTTGCTACCTGAGAATCCTCAAAAATACCTTGGATAGAGGGGGTGACAAATGAAGCGGTAGGTACTATGGAGAGCTGGTGAGTTGCCAGGTCTGTGGAAAAAAATGAGAAAGAGACAAGACACCTGGATAGGCCACACTATAAGTAATGAGGGATTACTAGGAAACATAGAGGGATCAGTTCATGGTGAAAATGCAAAAGGAAGACCCAGGAAGTAATATATGTATTAAACAAATTGTAGAGGATATGGGCTGCCATTCCTACTTGGAGTTGAATAGGTTGGTCCAAGATCGAGTGGAATGGAGACGAAAGACTGCTGCCAACCAATCTACGGATTGCTGACCAGAGAATTCAATATTGCTTACAAGTGATTTTGGCTACACTTATGTATATTGTTAATATTTATGATCATATATTGCAGTCAAATAATTTAGATCGGGGAAAGGGTAGAAACTTAATAGTAATGTCTTATTTCAACAGGAAACCAAAGAGAGACAATGAAAATTTGTAAGTTCCAGGAGTTTTACAGAAATGGCTGGTTTCATCGACATTTGTCAGTGGCTAAAAAAAGGAGAGAGAAATTGAATAGTATCAGATGTAAAGTCTGAATGCAAGAGATTTGACAAATATATACTCACATGTATGTGGTGGATGAGGAAGATTGGGAGAGGAGACTGAGCCAAGGAGGAATAGGGTGGAAGGGAGGGGGGGATGAGTGGCATGTACAAGTGGTCGCACTGACTGGCCACATGGGGGTTGATTGAAGTGCGAGGCTGGAGGGAAGGTAAAGACGGGGGAAGTGGTCATTTCAATAAAAATTGTGGATCTCAAGTTTTGTCCTCAAGAGGTTACATAAAATTGAGCATACTTAATACCATTCTTCAGTTCATAGCATTCATAATACAATATTTCAGTTATTACTTTCAGCCTAAACTAGTTCATTCCATACTTTATGGTAATAAACATCAATGGTACCTAAGTATCTATTTAATCACAGAATTTACCTGTTAATAAAAGTGTGTTGTTGTATGAAAATGTCCTAGCTGTATGTGATAACAATAATGTAATGTATTCATAATCAGTCTTGAGGTAATATTTTACTTCAGTGAATATTCAATGTATTCCATTTTCTTTGGTCAGATCATTAGTAATGTCATATAGCATAATCATGGAGACAAATGAAAGAGTGAAAAATTATAGGTCATCCATGAAAAAATCATGCCTTTTAATTAAAACATGAAAGTAAAATAATTTTCTTCTTTTATAGGTGGAGGGCCCTTTACAAGGGACTTTTACCCAAGGTGATGCGTCTGGGGCCTGGAGGAGCAATTATGCTTGTTGTTTATGACTACATGCATGATTTTCTTATGGAAAAATTTCCTAATGAAGCTTGAGAAAATCATTTAGTATTCTCTCAACAAATACAAATTTGGTTTCAGAAGTAAGATTGATGATGCCATCTGTCTGAAGTGTACATGCTGTGTGAAGATGTATTTTTACTGGCTATAATATTTTCTAAGAAAGTGGTGGTTAAGTTGCATTTGTTAACCCTTAAATAATTAACATATTATCAGTTAATTGTTAAGAAAGTAAGTATGCATTTATCATTACAACTGAAATAATTATGAAATTATGCTATTCCAAATGTTTTTTTTTACTAATTATAAATATATATTCTGTTATGGATAAGGAATTTTTAATTTTGTTAAGTTGATAGTTTTGTTGTCCTAAAACTTGATCCCAACGAATTTTATTCAGTCTTATATTATATAATTGCTTGACTGGCTTGTACTAGAGATGCTGTAATCAATTACACACTATGTATTAAAGAATACCTCATGGAAAAGTGCAGTTAGTTTTCCACTCATGTTTGATATGGAAAAATATTTTTCTATTGTAATTTTGCTGTATTAAACTTGATTTTTTAATATATTTGATGCACATACGTGCCTTTCCTTAATTAATACCTCAATAAGTTAATGTTTGTTTCATAAATTAATATGAAATGTTCTTCCAGGCATTTAGCTGTACAGTTTTATTGAGAAAAAACATTTTGACCAAATATTTTAAATAATGATACTTACATCAATGAGAAGGGATTGGAGCTATAAAAATACAACCCTCAGAAGAGTGCACGAGGAATATAATAATTTACTTCATTCACAAAAAAACTAAGACTACATATTTATATTACAAATTTTATAAAATTGATTTTTACTTAAAATGTTACTCAAAATATAGTGGTTTTTGTATAAATGTATATTAAAAATTTATTTTTTCCACTGATATTGCTCCTCTTGTTTTAATATAAACTGGAAACTCAAGGAAGATGACTAGAAAAATTAAGGTTACTTGTACAAATTCGAAATGTAACTATTATTTTCCCTTACATTAGTAAAGGCCATGTCTACTTGGGAATAAATTGTTCATAAAATTCATAATTATAATTTTATTTGGATGAATGTCTTATGTATACTTATGGCACAAATGTGTTAGCCGGCATACAAATGTCTTCATGAAAAAATAGATGGAAGCAGATGAACAATACACAGATCTTATGACTTGCTAATGTTAACTTTTGATTACGTAAAATGATCTAAAACCCGAGTCGATAATGCCCAAAGTAACGAATGACTTGGGCATTATCCACAAATAGAATTTATTTCATTCACCAGACAATATGAATATTTGAGCATCAAACCACTTTTTACCCATCATGCTGATAAATATGCACTCATGTGGGAAGAGTAATGTTAAGTAAATTAAAAAAATATGGCAGTGTGGATTCTACTGCATGCCTTGAGGGCCTATTTTCAAATAAAGCTATTTCATAATATATAATTTCATTTCCAAAATGAAGTTAGTTATTAAAAAAAATAACCATCAACAAGAGAAAATCATTTAAAATTTCTCCAGATCTGAGGGAGATACAAGTATGCACTTTAAAAATCTAGCACTGTAATATGCACAATCTTCAAGAAAAGCTCAGGTTAGAGCACATACACTTGTAGCTTCCTAACCATCATTTACTGAATTTTAGGATTAAAATTCCAAGATATGTTGATACAAAAGAGTACAGGTTTGAAGGACAGTTATAAGAATCATTTGAAGGACAGTCATACGAATTTATGAGGGGGAAGCTTTAATTTGCTGCTCTTTAAAATAACTTAAGAGAGGAACTTTACAAGATAAAAATACATGCATTTGATGGCATTTTAGCCAATGTACATGATCACCACCTGCCAATTCCCTTGGAGTCACTTTGAAAGAAACTTTCCTCTCACATCTAATGGAGAAAACATTTTGTGCACTTATTTCCCTGCACAAATATCTTCATGTATATTATTCCCCTTATCAGAAATCATTACCTTCCATTCAGTTATTTATACAAAGTTATAATGTCAGGTAATTTGTTAGCATCTTGATACTGGGTCATTGTCACTGACTCAATGCTCAAGTATACTTTTTCATAATGTACAATGATGAACATAACACTATAACGTCCCTTCACTTCAAACAAATATGATCGTAATTACAGGTGCAAAACATGCCCAAAACTAGGGGAGAAACCAGTGATTCCATGGCAATGAAGCAATGGAATATATTTTCATACCTCATTTTATATATTTTAATAAAGCCATGTTTAGGTTTGCAAGACAAATGAAAGGAAAACAATAGCTGCACAGGCAATATGCTCCAGAGGGATTTAAAAAAAAAAAGTCTTAGAGAAAGCAAGTGGAGTAGTTTTGTTGATATTCTTGTGTCAACAGTAAAACTACCACAAACTACAAATCTGACTCCCCATATAATGCAGCAGAGAAGGACATGTAGTCAAGAGCACCGGGCAAAGCATTTGGTCCCTTGTAGGGAGGCATACGCTGGATGCAGTACTCGGCCTGGTCTGGTGGAAGTTCTCGTCGAAGCTCATCGGGAAGAATGAATGGCTACAATGATAAAAATTTACCAGATCATATATCACTCATAAAGGTGAAGGAAACGTACATTTTAATCTATGGAATAGCATGTAGAAACTATATATATTTAAAATTTGAACATTCATATATATATACTAGGTAGGGTCGAATGAAACCCACCCAGACCCCAATGTTAGGTCCAATGCATGCTAAAATCAACAGTGGTGCCAGAGGCATAAAGGTTATGAAAAACCATTACTACCCCATCAGAAGGTGCAGTTGGTATGTTGTGTCACTTGGAGGAGATGCAATGAATAAATTTGGCAGCAATTGATGCTGTTATTCAATTTCTGACAGATGAAGTTGTTGGCTGATTGAAATTAATACAATTTGGAGTATGGTAGCAAATTCATATAAAAGACAAGTGGGAATGTTGTATGAGAGAACTGGTGGAGAAGTTTACATCCATTTGGAAAAGCAGCTTCAGGTGCCATTTTACAGTTCGGAATATTGTGAAGAACAAATTTCTGTATCAGAAAGTATTTCCACTACCCCTGTAAAACTGTAAATGGGCGGCGTTTCCCACTAAGGCAATGCTCTAGCGGTATTCAACCTCAATTACTCATCGGAGAGGGGGGTACTTCCCCTCCTTCCCCTACCTGCGGGAAGGAGGGGAAGTTATCTATGGTCCCTCGCAGTATATGGTATATCCATATTCAAGGGTTTGTTTACTGTTGTTTACTAGCGTTGCTAACGGCCATTTTGGAATAGTTCGATAGTCATTAGATATTGAAAAAGGTCTTAGACCAGCGATTTATATCATATAACTTAGGAGCTTCACCGGTCACTTTTATTGGGCTGGTTCCTGATTTGATAATGGGATTAAGAAAATGTTGGATTCCAGATGTGAGAGGAGATGTGACGTTACTCAATTTTCTGATGAGCATGGGGAGACAGCTTGATTATTTATTGATTTGAAAAATGAATCACCTGGAAAGCCTTCAACATGATATAATTTATTTGTTTTATTTCTGTTTGGAATACGAGTGGATTTTTGCAATACGTAAATTATAGCGTGCACTTCTAGTCAAGGAAAATGCTTTAAGTGAAAAGTTTTTGGTGGAGTATGGAATGTATCATACTATAGGCAAAGAATCATTTAAAAATAAAGGCATGTGATTGAATTCTTTGGCTGCCTTGGCCTTAAACAAATAATATATGCAGAATGAAGTTTAAGATCGGTGGCACAAGTTTTAAGTAATTTCGGTGAGTACTAGTAGGATGTTATATTTTAAGTAGTTGGGTCGCCCATTTGAAAACAAAAAACTTCATTCCTAAATTATGTATAATTATGTAATTTCAATTTTAATAATTCAAATGTTAATTGTGTCCTTTTTTGTGTGCATTTCTACCTATAGACCTATTTTATATTGTGTGCACTCCTCAGCATCTACCATTGAGTGGGTGTTTCTTTTTTTTTTGAAACTGATTAAATATAAGGTAAAGTTATTCCACTGCATAAATATGCAAAACAAGACAAAGAAAACCTGCTCTACTTACTCTATCTCCTGCCAAGATGCGGAAGGAGTCGATGACCTGCTCAGCAGTGTCTACGTCGGTCGATTCGCGTGTCATAAAGTCGAGGAAAGCATCAAAGTGCACATACCCTGAGTTGTTGGGGTCAACCACAGCAAGGATCCTCTGGAAGTCAATCTCACCCTGGAAGAAGAAGAGAAATATGAAGAGCAGAATTGGTGGTGTGGGGCTGCAACAGATGAGAGTGACTTTGCAAAGTATATTATAGATGTCTGTAAGAATCAAGTATGTTTCAAGGAGAAAGACAAATAATTCAGTGATTCTATGTCAGTAACTCTATTGCAAGTTTGAATTCTGCCATAAACAACGAGACACCCCCCTCATGTACAAAATAAAGCATGCTTAGTCCAGTGGCAAAGGAAATAGAGGCAATTAGACCAATTACTAGTCTTACTATACATACTTATTTGCCATGATATTATTGACTTTTCCAAATAAATTAACATTAAATGTTAATATTTCCTGGACTTACTTGCATGTACACACACAGGTACACAATGAAACTGCAATGGACAGAATAAAATGAAGGTGTAGAATCTATTAATTATCCCATTTCTACAACTATGGAGTTTTAAAATGTTAAGCCTGATACCCACAGGAGAAAATCATTATTGAAATTAAAGAATATCCTTGAGTTGTAAAATTCAATTTGTAAACTTAATCCAACAATACCTTATCAACATTTGAATAGTTGCAAGTCCTTCCCTGTTACCTTATTCTGTCAGTTTCATTGATTCCCAACTTCCCTATATATTGGCTGTGCCATCATTTTTATGAGGTCACATTAATAAGTCTTTGTTGTTAGCTATTGGTTAACTGATTTATATAACCTACACTGACTGCATAGTAATTCATTTGTAGAAGGTAAGTGCATAAATTTAATCACCTTAGTTCACTGCAATTATTTACATTAATAGCACCTCTTAAATGCAGTACCATTAAGTTATACAAACATAGAAATATACACAATGGTAGGCCATTTCTGGGCATTGATTGGAAAAATATAAAGTCTTGGGTGTTCACATACATACCTTGTGATGAAGCCAAATCTGTTCTTGCTTGCTTGGTGCTTGAGCCTAATCTTAAAATGTTAAGAGCTAATACAGTGCTTTTAATAAAGAGAAGGTCTTCATCAGTAATCATTTTATAAAAATCTATCTTCATCCTTGAGTAAAGTTCTCTTGGGTTTCCTACCAGGTCAATTAATTTAAGGCAGATGTTTCAATGGCTGAATCTGCCATAAAAATGCTGGCCTTAAATTACCTGACCTGGTGGGAAACCTGAGAATTTCACTCACACAATATGCCCAGAGTGCACCAAATCCTTTATCTTCATCCTTACTCTGATTAACCCCTTCCCTCATGAAAAATGTGGAAATTCTTTTTGAAAATGGTATCCCAGCACAAAAACTAAAGCTGATATTTACCAACATTGGCGCATGGAATATATTAAATCACTTTTTAAGGAACCAAATCAAAGCTATTACTTACTATCACACTTTGTAAAATTTAGTAACTCAATGAACATTATATGAACTTACTTGTCTGTCCTTGCCTATACTGTAACCAAGACTGACAAGACAGGACTTGAATTCTTCTGGTGTTAGACGGCCAGTGCGGTTCTTATCAAAATGATTGAAACTGCTGCGGAATTCATTCAAATGCTCCTGGAAATGTTAGAATACAAGGCATATAATTATATTTAAAAAGTTTATTTTAGACTAAAAAACAACAAAATTTTGTTTTTTAAAAATAATTTTTCCCTCTTGTGTCTTGATTCTACCTAGATGATTCATCACAATAATGGCTGTTAATGCACATTAAAATGAATGACTGTTATTTACAAACATTACATATATATCTTATTACACAATGTCAAAATAACTTGAAATAACAATAGTTGAGTTAACGGTGTGAAGACTCTCATGGCATGAAGGTTGTCTACAACAAACAACACAAGTGTAAGTGATGAAGATTCAGGCATGGTGCTGTGGAATGCTGAAATATTCATAATGTATAAAGAAATAGTGATATTTCCACAGAATATTATTCTGTGGAAATTATTGGAAATTCTGTGGAAATTTTGGTATTTATTTTCACTATCAACAACATACATATGTGGTGAAATACCCAGAAGCAAGCAGCCTTCACAACAGTTGAGTTAGCATTTGGCAGGCTAATGGCAAAGAGATGGAACTCTTCCGTGTGCCACTATATGTTGGAAGCATATGAATAACAGAATTACACTTTTTTTTTCTAATAAACCATCCCTACCCTTCTTCAAAACACAGAGATGATATAGAATAAAATACTCTTTGAAATCAAAATGTTTCCATAGATGACTAGTTAATGCCAATTTTATAATTTTATGCATATAAAATAAATTTAGGTCGTGGTACCCCAGTGGGTAGAGTGGTTGGCTACTGACCAGGGGACCCGGGTTTGAGATCGGGTGACGACCCTCCAGAGACCTCCAGCTAAACCTAAGCTGAGTGATTTTTCGAGTACCACATCTTCGTGGGAAACCACAGGCGGCACAGGGAAATGAACTGGCCCCTCTAC
>WURS02000011.1:1829759-1842918 GCA_011762765.2 Rhinocypha anisoptera | reverse complement strand
GGTCATCAAAAAGCATAAGCCCTTCTGCCACATCAAGGGTGGAGTCAGTGGGGAGGGTCCAGGGTTATGCATACAACACTTAAATAAAAATGACTAGAATTCTGAATTGTCAATATCATATTAAAAGTATAAATATACAGTGAAAAAAATTAAACAAAACTTCATACATTCACATCTCGGTAATAAAACTTTCTAAAGCATTAACTGTTATTACAGTTCAAGGAATACAAAATGGAATACAAAATGGATCATAAAAAAGTAATGAAATATTTTTTGACATCACATTAAGTCCAACAGGTACATGTTTTAATACTGTTACTTAAATAAATTTACTATAATACTATGAATCACTAGGTTTCTATGGAATAGAGAAGCTTGTTCTGTTTCCACATAGTTTTTTCACACTTAGTTTTTAACCAACAATTAATAACATCACAGTAGTTAGTATTGACATCACATTATTAAGTTCAACAGGTACAGGTTTTTATACTTTGAAACATCAATTTTCACTATATGGAATAGAAAATTTTTTTCTAACTGTTTACATAGAGTTTTTTTTCACACTCAGCTTTTAACCAACAGTTAATAACATCACAGCAGCTAGTTTTCAACAGGGGATCCTGTTATTCACTAAAGCTATATAGTGAAATAAAAATTTATGCAAAAATACCAAGTGTATTCCATAGTAATAACTTCCTAAAAGTGATGGCTGACACCATCAATTATATCAGGATTCAGTCTCTCACTCTTTAGTTACTTAATCACATTAGTTTGATATAATGTAAAAAACATTAAACATCAAAAGAGTATTTATATATTTTCAAAAAACCTCCAGATTAACCCAGGAAAATTTCAGTGAGTATCTTCTAGAGACAGCAGGACACTAATCATCAATAGGCTCATCAAGGATTCCAGCTATTTCACTAGAATGCCCATGCTTCTCAGTATCTTCTCG
This sequence comes from Rhinocypha anisoptera, assembly GCA_011762765.2. Taxonomy (NCBI): domain Eukaryota; kingdom Metazoa; phylum Arthropoda; class Insecta; order Odonata; family Chlorocyphidae; genus Rhinocypha; species Rhinocypha anisoptera. Next base: position 1,841,963 of record WURS02000011.1, on the reverse strand, counting down.
ATGGGCTTTGATAAAATCTAAACTTTTGTTCTTCAAGTCCTGTGGAAAACACATGATAGTGTCAATAGTGCCTTCAGTATACAATAACATATACATAGGGGACATATCTTGGAGTCAAGATATGTCACCTACGAGTATGTATATGATGTGTATAAATTTTTCATATCATTCACTTATACATCAATAATGGACTATAAAGAACATGGAAGGTCAATTTCCTCATGCTTAAGCAGCAGGAGGCAACCTTCAGGAGCAACAATAAGGCATCCATAATTTATAAAAAACTGATAAAATGTTTAAAAAATTTACGTTTCAAAAATGTATTCAATTCTTAGACTGAGAAAGAGATAGACATGGACAGAATAAGAAACTTAACGCTTCAGACAAGACTTAGTCCAAGTTCGAAGCTCCTATCTCCATATTTTAAAGAGTGAAGGAAACTTGCAGAACATGGTGAAATACTCATTTTTCCATTACTTTACATGTAAAAAAACTGTCTCTGGACTCGAACATGGGCCATTTTCTTGGGGTTTCAATTTTTTCCATACTCACCGGATAAATAATATTTATTTCATCCATAGGATATGTACAAACAAACATAGGATATGTCACATTAATTACACTTAATTACACTCAGAGAGGCGAAAAAACAAAAAGTCAAAACAAAATATCACAAGCAAACAGTAAACCATTAAATAGGTAGATTAAAGAGTTTGATGTTCAATGCAATACTATAGGAATTCAACAGAGTGGAATACAATTCAATAAGAAAATTTTTTGTTTATTTTTAAACAAAGGCAAATGAATGTTGATTTAATGTGTTGCCCCTTCATTGGTAATATACTGATGTGGCTACCTGCCTATTAGTGATTGATAGTATCTCCTATTAAGATAGCAGCCAGAGGCCACTCAGGAGCAAAGAGATTCAATATGTGCTCCCATTTAAGTGACTCATTAATGTAAGCACCTATAAATTTATTCATGGAGAAGCAGAAAGTGATTTTCCCACTAGTTTTAACAATGGGAGGGATAGAATCTTTTTCTGATATGAGTGGAATACAGTGTAAGTGGACTTGGTGCTATTTAGTTGTACCCTGTTCCTGACACAGTACAAGATCATTTTATTTACTTCACATTGGGCAATACCAGATGTATCACCAGCATATGAAATCAGGTGGTTAGTGTCTGCATACATAATTATATCAACTTTATCAGAATATAGTGGAAGGTCATTTAAATAAGTTAGGAAAAACAAAGGCCCCAACATGGATCCTTATGGGACATATTTTGAGGTTTTGAGACTGCGAGAGAATTCTTTTGACTCATGATCATGTGTACACATAAATTGATCTCTTCCATTCAGAAAAGACCTCAACCATCTATTAGTAACACCAGAAATCCCATATAAAGAAAGTTTTTTTGAGTAAAATTTCATGATCTACACAATCAAAAGCTCTCTAAAGGCCATAAAAAATTCCCAATCTGTGGATCAATACGTTGAACGGTTAGATCAACAAATTTGTAGATTGCTGTTTCAGTGCCTTTACCATTTAGAAAGCCATACTGTGAGACCGAGAAAAGCTTGTTTTGAGATAGAAGAAGGTCTAAAAATCATTACATATTCAAACACTTCTGAAAATAGGGAGAGCAGAGTTATTGGCCTGTAATTTTTCATATCCTTATCCTCACCAGCCTTGTGAAGAGGAATGACCTTAGCAGCTTTCAATTTGAAAGGAAAACTTCCAGAGGATAATGAGTCATTTACTAAATGGACAAGGGGGAGGCTAAATGATTTTTCATTGTACCTTTCAGAATGCAGTAAGGAAACTCATCAAAACCTGAGGAGAATTTTACTCTTATTTTAACTTAGATTTCAATTTCTGACGTAGGGTAAAGAAAAATAACATTAGGAACTAAGGCATTCTTCAGCTTTGGTACGTCATTAATCTAAACAAGGGTGCTGGTTAGTTAATTTACCATCTCCAAGAAGTGACTATTTAAAAGGTTGGCTACATCAACTGGATGAGTAACCATGCCTTTGCTTGATAAGATTGATGGAGTTGAATTAAGCTTTGCCACCCACTGTAGTAACTTCATTTATTTTACTCCATGCTGCATTGAAAGGGCTATTGGAAGAGCGAATTTTATCTATGTGGTATGTTCTTTTGGCATCTGAAATTAGTCTATTGTACACTTCTTATTCAATTTGTACTGCTCCTTAACTTTTTCACTATTGCATAATTTAATTCTTTGAAACTCATCTTTGAGTTGTACAGATAGACTCTGATTACGGGAGTAACCCAGTTTTTTCTTGCTATCTCAACAGTGGCACATCTGACTCTTTTGAGAGAGGAAAATTTGAACCAAAGTGGAATTTGAAAATATTAAAGAGGTTAAAGATTATTTTTGGTTATTCTGGTTGGCTGGGATATTGTTGGTAAGATGTTAAAAGTACCACAGAAATCTAATAATAATGATCTGTTGACAGAAGGAGTCTCAAAATTCAACATTGAAATCACCACAAACAATAGGGTGTGACAAAGCACTTGCCAGGAGAGACATAGTATTTACTAGACTGTCTAGAAACTTAGAGAAATTACTAAGGGAAGATCTAAACACACACAGGAATTGTAAAATTACCTTGGTTAATAACAGGACTAAAGAACTCAAAATTGGAGGAAGCAGGACTATTCTTTGGTTTACTGACTTTCAGTGAGTTTTTAGTATATATACAAACATATATTAAAAATATATATATATGTATATATACAGGGTGTGGCACTTAAATCCGGACAAATTAAATTTCTTTTAAAAGCAAATTTATTCACGCAAAATATAAATGAAACAGAAAATTCTTTTTCATAGAAGTTGTGGCACCAGTCAAGAGTAAAATTACTCAATATAACCTCCTTCAGCTGCAATAACCTATGGCTTTCAAGAACGCCAATCATGACCTCTGATGAAACACCGATATGGTGGGAAATTCAAATTGAAATTTGTCTGGATAAGTGCCACATCCTGTTAATAATACATATAGACACACACACATACATATATTAAAATATTTTTTTTTATTAACCCTTTCTTGCTAGAGCCCTAAACTGTTATGCCACCCCTGTATATGAGTGTGCGACAAAATAAGGAAAAATGACGAAAAAAGATCATCCATACTGGGGGGGATGATTATGAATGCCCGGGCATTCGGCACGAGAGGGTTAACTTCTGTGGGAGGGAGGGAGGCTAATATTGTTACAATGTAGCCGTTATTAAATGATTAGTTTGGTGGGCATCTCCTTGGGGAAAAAGTATTGCAGGTGGCATGATGATTATTGATGAGTATGTTTATGGGCATAGTACAATTAGCCAATGCAGAAAGCTGGGCAGAATTTGTAAATTTTTAGAAAAGTAATCATACTATAATGGTATCTAACTGTAGGGGACAGCCAAGACAGAAAAAAGTAGGGCTAAGAATATGATATTGAAGACTGGAGGAAAACTATTGGTTATGCTAAAAACACAAAATGGTACCTACTTGAAAACCTGTTATTTCACAAACAGATACACATGGGTGGAACCCAGACGGATACTAAAGTAGAGCTGGACTATAAAAAGACACATCAGGTTTTATTATTACTTTTTTTATTTAGGATTTATTACTTAGGACATTATTTTCTATAGTTATTCATATTTCACTAAATGATGAATTTAGGTGAAATACTAAACAAATACGATGAAACCTATATTTTACTTAATGGGCTTTTACAAAGTTATATATAGTTGCATAATAGAAAATATTAAAAAGCTTGGATAATAGGAATTAATAAATAGATATCAAGATGCTAAGTACCTAGAATTAAATTTGTCTGAGTCCCAGGACATGCTGGAATTCCAGGCAATGAAGTTGCAGGCAGAGCAGCAAGGGAGGCACTTGAAAAAACCAACCCTTAAAGAGACGTTGTACTTGCACAAGATATGAGAATGAAATTGAGAAAGGCAGTCCTTAATAAATGGCAAAGTTTTTGGACTGCAATTGAGAATAACAAAATCAGAGAAAGACTTGTGGCTACTACCATGGCCGTCATCTAATAGTGACATTAGGAGGGAGGAAGTCATGGACACTCAAGCCAGATTTGGAGTGATTTTCGGACAAAATTTGGTGTAAGTGGTGGCCTACGGTCCATACTTGGAGATGAAGATTATAGAATTTACAAACTTCTAGAGTTTCTGAAGACCATAAAAGTACTTAGGTTAATATGAACAGAAAAAGAAATTACACATATAAATATAGTTGTACATTTGGAACAAAGAGTGCACAGAGTACTTACAAGGAAATAGTAACTAACCTGTAGAGTAAGGGGTGCTAATGACCGCAGCAGTTGACACACCCTAAAAATACTACTACTACTACTCAAGATACAACAAAAATACATAATCAAACACGAGAAAACATTCACATCATCAACAAAAGAATGTCTAATGTCATATAAGTCTAGATAGAGCTAAAAATATATCAGAGGAAATTGAAATTCTCTTATATAGAGAGTCTTGGAATTTTTAATTTATAAAATTCACATTCAAATACAGTCACAAGAACAACTTAAATTTAGTATTTTTTAAATTTCTCAAATATATTAACCTTTTCTTTTGTTTGTGCTCATTGTGGAACCAACCACCATTGTGCCTGTTCCATTTTTCAAATCAAGAAAATAGAGATTATATTATGGAGTGAATTTTTAACTATGCTGTTTTATCATGAGACACAGCACCAATATGCAAACTCTGATTCACGCAATATGGCATGACAAATATATATAAATACAACAGTTTGGAGTTGTTACACCTGTTGTAAATTTACATGTTACATATATGTAAAAAAATACACAAGAAAATTCTAAATTTATACAATACATTACCATTAATCCAAGTCGTGAAGCCAAGGAATAAATTTCAAATGCATTATCTTCTCTTATTCCTTTGATGACAACTTCCTCACATAGCTTCATCAAAGGTTCATATTCATATTCATACACCAGTTTTAAGAGCTCTAAAATGAAAGAAGGGTGTCAACTATTTTTATACTGAATACATAGAAAACATTATTCAAAACAGCTGAAATGTATTTACCTATATTTCCTTTTGGAGATCCAATGTCCAATTGCCCATAGTATAAAAATTTTATGAAGCGGTAGAATGCAGAGTGAGAATAATTTTCAATGGGCATGATTCTGTAAAAAAGGATACTAAGGTTAGCAATCTATGATAAGTTAGGTTCATTAAGTATTTTATTTATTCAATAGAAATTGACATTATCTGTCTTTATATTCAAGTAATTACAATACAAAAAAATGACATTTCAAGTATTAATATCACCAAAGTTACCTCAGACATCAACCATAGCTATAAAAATTCCACACATGACCACTCCAAAAGTAACTTATCCACTGTTTTATTCTACATTTATAATTATAACATTATTATCGTTAAACAAATAATTTTAAGGTAATTAATTAACAGATAGGGTTTCAATATATTCTAAAATTCATTCAATTTTACCTGATGATAAATCCTTCAGCCTTGCAAACCCTATACCTACCTCCATTCCCTTTGATCTGATAATTATTTTCTTACCTATCACTCTCTTGCCTAAAATTCTACCTTTGATCACTAAATTTAACATTTCATTAGCTCATCCATTAACTTTTCCTAGCATCTTTTGGTTTTCCACAGTAACTTCCTCTCTTCACCCACCATGCCAAACTCTACATAAACTTAACCTTCTACAATATTTGCCATGTCAACATTACAAAGGTTTCCAAATCGAATTTATCCTTCTTCCCCAAGGAAAAAACATCAAAGCCAAACTCCATTATTCCCCATTTGCAAGTTTTCTCTTAAATTTTATTTACCTCTTCAAGTAAAGATCCTGTCATCACTTACATAATATGTACCAACTTACTAATGCTTCCTTCACTAACATGATTCTTCTCATATCGTCCTTGCCACTACTCATGCATTTGTATTCCCCTAATAAAATGCCCAGCTGAACCCAAGCTGAGTGATTTTTCGGGTACCACATCTTCGTGGGAAAGTACAGGCGGCACAGGTAAATTAACTGGCCCCTCAACCCTGATGTGTGAATTTCCACATGCCATGGGCTTAGTACTAGGTGAGCTCTACCCTCACTTAACATACCAACCTTCGGGTTGATCACTGTGGTTTTTAAAATAAATTTAAACTACAATATTATTTTCATAAATTTGATAGATTCTCAGTTGCTCTTATAACTAGAATCTGAATGGAGGAAAATTTCAAACAAAAACTGTTCTATTAAAAAAAAACCAGTCTGTCAGTTTGATAGATGAGGGTAGGGCTCACCTCCTTTCCCTGTACTAATTATGGTTTTCCCAGTAAGATCTGGTGCCCAGAAAATCACTCACTGTTTGCTTTTTACCTGGATGTGTACAAAGATGCCACCTGGCTTGAACCCATGGTCCCCCTTCAGTTTCCAAGTGCTCTCTCCACTGAACTACCTCAACTACATATTTCTTAATGTTTGATTTTTTCTAGGGCAAATATGAGTGTGCCATTATTTAAGGAATGAGTTAACATTGACTAACTGGTTGGCTTAAAAATTCCAAAAAAACATATAATTCCTAATAAATCTTATTCATGTAGAATTTTTTCTCTTGCAATGAAAATAGACTGGCTGTTGCTGAATTTCAAAGACTGCAGCCCATTTGTTTTAAATTAATAATCTTACAAGTTTGGTGTATTTTAATTATAAGATAGTATCAATTATAAGAAATGGAAATTAGAAAAGAGAAATTTACTTCAGAACCATGAATTTGTGAACTAAAATTTTGCTTCACACTTTGGATTAAAAAAAACCTCATCTTACTTAGACATACTATTTAATCTGTTAAAATTTAGTAAATAAACATAACAGAGAAGTCATATTCTGTGACTCAATGGTATGATAAGTTTAATTAAACACTTTTATTTATACATGTTCCGCTGAATTTCATGCTGTAAAATTTGCTTTCCACTAATGATGAAAAGAACAAATCTCTAGGGAAGTTTTTTTTTATTTTATAAATTATAAATATATTTAAATCTGTTAAAAATAATATGATTTACATTTACTCTAACTTTTGATATACCATATTTACCTGAATAGATGACCCCTCTTTTTCTGAGTCTAAATTTGGAAAAAATCCTAGTTTTATTTTATGATAAATATAGTTTTGCAAAAATGTGTAATAAATGTTTAATTACCTTATGTACCCGATTACAGCAAAATCCTGAATATACACAACACATAGGGACCCAAATTGTCAGTTTTTTATTAAATCAAATTAAGTAAAAATGAGAGAGTTGCTAACTTTGATAATGTAGAAATTATGATGCACCACAATAAAGTACTGTACTTTTGGCCATTATATCTATTGCACTACAAATTGATGCATAAATTTATGTTATTTATATTTTTTTATCAATATATTCAGTAATTACAAATAAAACTTTTAATTACCACAAGATCTGAATCGGTGAAGTATTATCAGTACTTTGTAATTAACCTGGCAAAAGTCAATGCTCCACTTTGTCTCATCCTGATGTTTCTCTCGCTGAAAAATATTTTTGACGCATGCTGAAAAACTCACTGCGAAATCCATGCATGTAGCGCGATTAAATTGAAATATCATGATATTGTAAGAAGCATTTTTTTTGCACAAAATACAACCTGTCTGATGAGAAATTAGTCAATTCTTCCATTTTGATGAAGAAGAATCATTGTTTTCATAAAAGTTCGTATTTTAAAGTGTGCATGTATAATGCAAGACCATTTTTTTGTAACTATTACACTCAAAATTGTCATTTATTTGTTTATAATTACACTTTAGTCTCTAGAATCTTAATTATGGTTGCTTTTTCGGTTTATTTCCTTTGATTTGATTGATTGACTAACCACGAATTCTGCTGAACAATGCGCGGTCCGGTGTGACAAAAGCAAAAGACCAAAAAGATAGTTTGTCACTCAGAACGGCTGTTGAAGTTCTTACCCTCAGTTATTGTTCCTACCTCAAGGTCAGTGCCTTCTTAGTAAGCGGTAATTGTGGTGTATTATTTATCCTAAACAAGTACACACCTGTAACGCATGACTGAATAACGTGATGAGATCCATTCAAGTAAAATAATAATGTAAACTACTATGTATTCAGGCAATAATTTGTTACCATTGAATTATGCAATAGAGTAGGGAATTACTTTAAATTTAATCAATGACTGAGATTAAAAGATTCTTCTGGATTTTGCTGAAGTTTCATTAAGTTCTGTTATTTTGGCTCGTAAAACTGAATTAAAACTTCCGTCGGGAACCAAAACAGTCTTATGCAAAATGTCATATTTACATAATTTCAAATACTAACGCCATAAGAATACTTAAAAGATCAGCTGGGACCATATCATCACAAGCGTAAAATCAAATTTTTCTTAAAATCAGTATACGTAAAATTGTGATTCTATTCGAATATAAGACAAACCCACATTTTTCAGAGAATTTGGAAAAAACCCTCATCTTATATTCGGGTAAATATGGTATGTAATGTCATTCTCAAATTACTCTGTAAAAAGTTTACCCAAGCAATTAGAAATATTTATTATCATTTTCTAATGCCTAGATTACCTGAGTGATGCCCTTAGAGTCCCTGGTAAGAATCTGGTTCTCCACTTCATTGATATTAAGGTTGATAGATGTTAACAACTGCTCCCAGCCCACACGAAGCGTTTCCATTGTGTATTGAGTGTAACGATTCTCAAACACCATTCCTTCCTGTACAGCTTGGTGTATCTTCTCCAGTTCTTCAATGTGTGCCATATAGGCATATACAGCTTGTTCATACTCCTTTAGCCGCTGAAGTTGCTCCTCTAGTGAACCCTTTTAGTGGGAAAAAATAATTTCAAGGGTAAGATCATTCTAAAGATGAATGACTTGGAGAGACAAAATGTGTGGTGCAAGAGCTGTGTACATTTAAATAGAATTTCTCAGACTGATTGCTTCCATCACACAATGAACTCATCTTATTTCAGTTCAGATTGTTCTGAAAATGATGATCTGATGATACATATTTATAAGAAGATAATAAATGATAAATCAGTTTGTGATAGATATTATGAATATTCATCCTTAAATCACTTTTTAAATATCTGGGCATATATAAGATATCAGACCACGGGTATGAGGAAATTGCATAGTAGAGGAAGCAGCATATGAGCTTCAGTTCTATACTGAAGCTCATAAACATAGATTTAGCAGAAATGTCAAAACTTATTAAATTACAATTCATTCAGAAGTAAAATTGTTGAACATTTGTCAACTGCAGGGGTGTCAATTTTAGTTCAATGAAAAAAGTAATGAAGATGAATTTCAATAGTGTCACATATGGTATATGCACTTTACCACCAGGTATGTGCATTTTGGATCATAAGGTATTGGCATGTTAAAATTATCCAACAAAAATAATTTAATATTCTCCAATAATGTGCCTTATACATACTAAAGATAATTATTCACAATAAATACATACTATTCTAAAGTTTTCAAACAAAAAAGATTTGTTTCCTTCAGCTCTTCAAACTACCCTGTCACCTTCCAACCTCTTCATAAATTCAGTTTAGAAAGATAACATTCCATAATTATGTGCCATTGCATTATTATAGTTGGCCACAGAAAAGAATAAATCTTATAAAATAATAGAGGCACAACTGGTCAGAATGGTCCTAGGCCAACCTTGTTGCCTCTTCTGCTGTTATTTTCCACTCTTCAGGTGTCAATTCTTTCCTTGCTCATTCTCAATTGGTATGGTTTTCTATTTCTTCCTCCAGTGCCTGTTAAAATCCATTATTTGCCATTTCCTTCAATTTATATAGATCAATTGTTCTTGGATCATTTACTTAAATTTCTCGAAATTAAGTTCATTAGTTGAATTATGAACTTGAAGTATGCTGTTGAAATCTGCTCCTGGATAGCTTTTGCAACCCTTTACTTGATTTCTGAGATGATCCCTTACAAGGTTGTAGCCAATGTGTACCTTCTATAGGTAAGAATGGATGAATATTAAAAAAAATGTGTTTGCTACAACTAAACAATATTGTTTGCAGAACTTTCATAACCTTTTCATTCTTTTATTTCATTTCCCTAGACCATATTTTCCTGTTTTTCCCTTCCTGACCTTATATGATAAATGCATTCCAGTCTCAAAGGATAAACTTTTTTTTCATTTTAAATTTTTATCACCTCTAAAATACATACCGTCATAGATATCTTCCACTTCAGCATAATGTTGGTTAGATGTGGACGTGATGACCTGTACCATTAAGGTGCCTACTGGTTACATTGCTATCTACACTATTATGACCCTTTCGGGGAAACTGTAATGCCTTTTTTCTTTTGCTCCAATGGATGACTCAAAAGTTCCTACCGCAAAAAAAGTACTGTCCAAGAAACTTCACATCTATCATCTTTCCTCTCGCACCTGCATCTGGGTTTAGAATGTGCCATAGGACTTCATTGTCCATCTGCACATGTTCAAGTCCCGCTGTCAAATAGGTGATATCGAAGTAGGAGAGAAATAAGAGGACTCAAGGAGAATAGTTGCCAGAAGAGCAGAGTGTAACCCATTGGTTAACCTGCTGATCCGGGCACAAAAACTAAACAGTCAAATAGGTGGGAACTTGATTTCTACTCTGCAATCAACTACGAGAGAATCACTCTTCATGGAAGCATAAAGGCCTTCTACATTAGTATTGATGAGCTCGTGTGAGTGATAATCACTATACAGTAAAACCTTGACTGCCCTCGATCAACCAGTTCCTGTTTTAACAGGATAATCTGGAGTCCCTTTATCTTGTGCATCCAGAAAAACTGAGTATATATTTTATGGTCAGAGCATATCACCATATTATCATGTCACGGAAATAAATTTAAATGTAAAGTAAGCTTTACATTTAAGTAATGATTTTTATTGAGTGGATAAACCAGTCATAATTACCAATAATTGTTTCTGGATAAAATAATTATTTCATGTAATTTACTATAAAGCCCAGTTTATACGACACAAATGCTTGCGTGGGACTTGAACACTTGCACGGCCAGTCGATCCCCGAGTAGGGCTCCGACCTCTTCCACAGCGGGATACAAGTAGCTCAATGGGGAACCTGTTGTGTCATGGTGAAGTGTCAGCATATCCTAAGCTAAATATATATAACATGCAGGATAGGGAAATTAATATGTTCGAAGTTTCTGAGAAGCGAGCGGGCTAAACACGTGAACACTTTTGCTGTAGGAGCTGTCTCACTATTAAGTGGAACAAAAGAGGACGTAAAGAAACCACCTAGCCGAGACGTCCAGGCTCCGTTCACTGGCCACATTCTAAAGCATTTTCAAAACCTTCTTTTGACCAAAGACAATTCCAAGGAAGCTGATGAAGAAAGGTTCACTTGCCGTGCCACTTGGACATCATGTACATATGTATGTAAGAATGTATGTCTAACTGCCATGTCCAGAACTACCTCAAAATGCATTACACCTTTTAACATGGGAGATAGAGATCCTCTACATCTTACTCTATGATTGTAGGAAGCTCATGGCTCTCACTGCCACACACTTCCTTAGCATCCCAGTGCTGCATTCGTTAAAGTAAGTAGTATGTATTACCATGCTTACAGTGAAGTGAGCATTGTTATACTGACCACTGTGATCTCCACCTTCACTCACATGAAGGAGGGCCTCTGCTCTCTCCTCTGGGTCATTTAATACCACTGTTTTCGGGTAGTCTCTCGCCATCAATAGGACTTCTGATCGTCCCGCTCAAGGATGGATCGCAATGTTCTTTGAGTACCACCACTTATTCTTCACGATTGCCTTCTACTTCTTTGAGTATACAAGTATTTGCTTATTCTGCAGCTGACCTCTAGTTATAGGTCAACCACCATCCGCAATCCAGAGGACACACTCAATGTCTTTAAGCACAGCCATTAGGAATACTAAGTAATTGTTATAAAAATCTAAACTTAGATATATATTAAATAGATTAAACAGGAAAAAAAATATTGAAGACATACAAAATAAAGAAAGAAAAATCATTAGAAAAATTTTAGGTCCAATAGTCAATAATGAACAATCGTACAGGTTAAGACCAAATCAAG
>WURS02000011.1:1805478-1829269 GCA_011762765.2 Rhinocypha anisoptera | reverse complement strand
GACCGGGACAACTTGGTCCGATGAGAGAAGGAGAGTACATTCAGAGAGAATGAAGGAGGTTTGGAGAAGAAGAAAGGTGAAAACATCAAAATGCCGAAATATTTGTACTTTGCGTGGTCCGAGAAGGGCCTAGACGTGAATAATAATAATAAATAGATATACTGACTTGCAGACCCATTCCGATGGCAGTGACAGCATCCATTTGCCGTTCCATCCAAGGACCCACTTGGTTCGCCTTTTCAGCAAACTGGCGTCTTAGCATCTCATTATCTAAATTTTATATTAAGGAAAAATATGAGATCATTTTTGTCCAAAAGTAAATTATGGATAAAGCATATGGAAAATATGTCAGATGACAAGGCCATTGAGCCTGGCGAAACTGGGAAAGAGCAACATGGAAGTTCAAGGTTGATCCGAGTAGTTCTTGGCCTTAGCCACAAAACTTTTTCCTTAGAAAAGAAAGGAAGAAACGTTCATAATCAAACTTGTGGATAATAAACATCACTATGTTGAGCAAAACTAGACATAAGAGAATTAATAGTGGAATGATAATAAAAAAGACAAATGGGGGAGGTAGTAATGGTAAACTACAAATTCTCTGCTTCTATAACAGGGGTGTCATTGTAATTTAAAACAGTACCATGATTATAACTCAAATAATGCTTTAAGACAAAGCATATATGCCTTAAGGTTGAAATTTATACAAAATAATGTTCATTAAAAAAAATAATCATTGATTTTACAGGGTTCCACTGAACACTATTATTAATTCTTCCCCTAGAGGTAATCAACCATAAAAAGGATACTCTGTTGTTTTCTTAACTCAGCCGCCAATGTTGCATCCCTTTGAGGTACTAGCTGCTGTACTTCAGACCACTTCTTTGTCAGGTCCTGAAAATTGAATCAATGTACAAAAATAAATATAAGTCAGTTATTGAAAATACCATTTAAATTTCAAGTTAGTATGCATTATTAGAAGATAATTAGCAGCATGTATTTGGAAAGAATTATTAAAACGTTTAAAGGAAATATTAATAATAATAAATGTACATGGAGAAAGGCAAAGTATTACACATAAATAAGAATATATCTTAGGTGAAATTATTGAAATGTGCATTTCAAAGCCGAGTGAAATATTGTCCTTATTATATTATCTCACACCTTCAGTTTACTAATTACAGAAATTTATTTCTTAAATTAAGTGCTATTCACATTTTTACTTTCAATCATATGAAGATGTGTGGAGATAGTGTATCCATTGATAACTGAGATGCAATATGAAATTTATGCAAAGATCTATTCTACATTGTGAAAATGCATCATGCAATGAAGCAACTATTCGGTTCTAACTCTTGGCCTACCTGAAATTTACTGTCCATCCCTTCCTTGTCAGCAAAAAATGTTAAAAGCACTACGTGAGCATAAGATAAGGGTAACTATCTGATGTGTTCACCACTGAGAATCTATTGATAGTTTTTTTTATAAATATGAGGCATAATTACAGTGATCCCTGGTTATAAGGATATTCAAGTTGCTAACAGTTTTATTAACCTCTCTTTATGAACTCTTTTACTGAAAGTATCAGAGAATGCTTCAATGTGATTCTTCAACTATTATTCCTATAATTTAAAATACATAAGAATGAACCACTCTTAAGAAGTTTTCTGAAAGTACCGTAAATGACTGAATATAAGCCCCCCCTTTTTTTATGGAAGTTCAGCCATAAAAAGTGATGGTGGAGCTACTTTTGGGCACCACCAAATTTAACACTGATATTTCAATGTGTATATGTATCCAAAAAATGATAAGGAAATACAAATGTATATACAAGTAAAATAATATGTAAATATACATTATAAGAATAAATACAATGATAGTGCCTAGAAGGGTCAACATGTTATTGTTATTACATTATCTTCAATGTTGGGTCATTATTTTTATGGTTGTTCAATAAAACTTTCTAATTTGTAAAAATAAAATGTTTATTGACAATTTTGTAATTGATCAACAGCGTTGAACAATTTTGCTACGTCCCAGAATCAAGTGTTTTCAAGGAGTGACAAACGATGGCAAGCAACGAGCCATCTGCTCGACCCGATAATGATGATTTTGCATTTTTATAGGTGCTTTGACAGCTTAGGTCATTTTGCACCAGTGTTTCAAGAATCAATTACGACATAACCTTATATGTATCTTTTCTAAGAGTATATCAGAAATAAAACAGATAAATAGATAAAATAGTTTTCATTAAAAATGAGCATACAGCTTGACGTCTCGTAAAAAGTTATTAAAAATGAGTTTAAAATAAAGTTTAAAATATTTTGTGTAGCAGTGGGGTTATCTTTTAAGATATTTTCAAGATCCCCTTAGATCCTGTGAACCCTGCTCTGGCTATCGTATTTCCGACAGTTTGTCAGAAGAATTTCATCACATTCTTTGCATATTGGCGGTTGTTTCTTGGGTGTGAACAAGAAGGAGTGGGTTAAGACACTGTGGCCTATCCTTAGTCTTGTTATCACCACCTCCTCTCACCTGTTACCTCTAACCAAGGATTGCCAGCTTCTAATGTCACCTTTGATTTGACGGAGTTTGTTTTTATTATTCGCCATCACTCTCGCCATTGCTCTATAAGTGTGGTCTTTAATGCAGACTGCATATTACACGGGAGTATCATGTCGTCGTCAATATCTGGTTTTGTTAGGGCTCCCTTTGCAGCTTTGTCTGATTTTTTATTTCCAACTATCCCCGCATGCCCTGGTACCCGACTCAACCGTTCTGCGTGAACAATAGTCATTGCAGAAAAGTTCTCAGGAAGCGAAACAAAAATACCAACTTGGTTCTCAGGTTTCGAATATGCTCATTAGAATAATTATTAATATAACCTGTGGGAAAATCGAGAACTCTTCCTGCAATCTACTCGCTGGGAAAACCTAAACCCTTCAATAGGCCTAATTCATCTCAGTAAAGAATAAAGGTAGCCAATAAACCCTCAGCTGCAGCAGTCTCGTTCTTTCGTGACAGCCATGTGCCAGAGAAAAGTCGCCATGGCATTCTTCCCTTTTTGTGCCAGCAAAAATTTTATGATTAGCAGACCCTTGATGACTTTTATTGACCATGTCACCTAGTTCCCTCTAAGGGGGGTAGTGGAGATATGATAAGACTACAGTCAAAATATTTCATGCAGAAATATGCACTGCATATTTACTTTCCTTGATAAGACTAAATTGATACCACACAGAACATAAATATTTTCATCTTTTACCAGCATTCTACTGAAACTCGGAGACAACTGAGGGAATTAATGAGGGAGGGTCAGAAGAGATTTTATAAAATCTCAGTGCACGGAATGCATTCATCAAACTCGTCCGAGGGTCTTGAACTATCATAAATGGCACTGGAAAGGGGCGGCCTATTCCGGAACAATAAAAAAAGTAAACTGTTTGAATCTTTTTAGAAAGGTCGGATCATAAAATTTGAAGAGGGTCTAGGGAGGGTACTAAGGCAGTGGTCATACAAATGTTAAATTATAATGTATTACATTACTATAAATTGGAATTACAGCAAAGGTAAATAGTGAACTTAAATTACAATTCTAAGATACTTTTAAAAAATCAGGTTAAACTCTTAAGCACCTAATTTGGGTACATATTGTATTTTTGACATAAAAAGTGTGATTTACCTGAAAAAGAATAAACCAATGACTATATTCAGTCATTCAGTATATGCATCCTAAAGAAACAAACATTATCATGTCAACTGCTAGGGATTATGATCCTGAAGAATTTCATGGCTGACAGAATTAATTGAAGAACCTTATGGCAAGGAAAATGAAGGGTTAGTTTTCATTTTTCACAAAAAGAATCTAGAATTGTAAACAATGAGAAGTAATCATGATGCACAATGATGATGATAATTAATATAAATAATGAGAGGTATAATGCCAGGTAGGATGTTTATTTGCTGTTAAATTATTTCCTCCATGTGAGATTCATAATTCACCAATGTATTTTCCTTGACCAATTCTGTCATCACCACTGTAACATTTATAGGGCAGTTGAAGATGGATCTATATTGTGTCTACACAATCAAATAAGATTTTCATGGATCATTATTACCAATATATCAATGGATATCTTGTGTTGAAGGTCATTCAAATATTTTATGGACCTTTATAATTTTAAATAATACACATGTAAAAATAATGATGTTTAGAGTTTTGTTTCAGTATTAAAATCCTGATGTAGGTAGTGGAAAATAAAAGACGTGCAATGAACATTGCTTGATAGCTTCAAGATGTCAGATGAGAAATTGTGACCATGATAAAAAGTTAGGATTTTCCAGCACTGAGATTAAACTTTTTATGAAACATGTGAAAAAAGCAACTTTTTTCTGCAAGATATGAGGGGTCAAACAAAACACGATATGACAATTACAGTCAAAACTTCTTATGAGAGGACATCATATTTCTTCAAAGCACATACCCACTTAAGTAAATAATTTAAATATTTTTGCAAGTAAGAGTTATAAAATCAATTTTTAAAAGATAGGTCATTATGCTTTAATAAAAAATAGCCAAATAATGTATAAGTTTAATAAAAATGAGATTGTTGCATTTTATTATCTCTCTTGTAAACTGGCAGACATAACATAAGATAGGTTAACATCTGAGGCATATACAAAACTAGAATTCCAAGTTATAACCAGGAAGTACTGTATTGACTGGGTATTAAAATTTAATGGTATGTGTTATAAATAAGTTCATTATTTTTTAATGTATGGTTGAATAACAACAAGTTTAATAAGGAACTATATAAGAAAGGACATTCAATCACTAGAATACAGAGGATAATGTTCTATAGCAGGCTTTCCTATGGCAATGAAAATTTCTGTTTTAAGGTAAGTAGACAACATTAGGGGTGTATGAAAGCACATTTAAGGACATATGGGTCACATAAGACATTGTATAATTTTACCTTTTAGTCCATCATGGTTAAGGCAATGAAAGAAATAGTGCAAGGAATAGCAAGTATGACATACTCCTCAAATCATCCAAATCTGAAGATGTATTTAAAAAATTATAGGATCCACCAATACAAATCAAACTCATATGGGTATGTCTCAAACATCTTTTCATACAATGCATATTGCTTTCCCACAATCAAAAAACTGTTATATGTATTTCTTTTTTTGTGGTACTACAATTAGCAAACAATATCACTTCTCATTTAATTTTTAAATGAATCTTTAATTTGTAAATGCATATTTACGCAATTGTCCAAGAAAATAAAGTGTATCATTATTTGACCTCAAAATGTAAGGAAAATATTCCCTGACTCATTAATATAAGAATGAAATACAAGGTCTGGCACAAAAATAATGAGGCTGTTCATATTACTAAGAAAATATTGTGCTTGAATTATATTTAACCTTGATGTGTGTTCTCATGAGGTGACAAGTTACAATTTTCTTGGTCAACCCGGTTGCAGTGGGAGAGCAGATGAATACAGTCATGTTTTAATGCTTCACTAAAAATGTCCGATACGAAAAGTTATCAGTGAGTTAACATTAGGCTTCTTGTGAAACTCAAAAAGTCAAAGTTACTAATGTTGTCAGAAGCTTATGGCAATGAATGTTTGTTGAATGCATATGCCTTTGAATGGCACAAGAGACATACAGATAGCAGGGACTCCAGGAAAGAGGACGACTGTCCAGGCCGACCAAGTACAAATGTTGAAAAAGTTCGATAGAAAATACAGAAGATTGAGCCTCCATGATGTTACTGAAATATTGTATACAAACAGATAATACGTTCAAAGCATTTTAACAGAAGTTGAATATAAGGAAGGTTTGTGGAAAAATGGTGCCTAAGTTCGGTCAGACAAACAGAAGGAAGAAAGAATGAAAATGTTGTGGCCTTTTGAAATAAATTGGTGGAGAACCCAGATTTTACAAGAGTTATTAGAGCATTGCCACTGATGAGACATGGACATTCAAGTTAAAATTCAGTAACCAAATGACAATCCATGGATTGGAAAACATCTTCCCCAAAATCTTAAATAGTGCTCATGAGTTGTTAGATGTTAAAGGCAATAATTATAAGTAGTTTTCTTTGATATTTGGGTCATCATTACGGTAGAATTGGTACCAAGTGGTCAAAGTCTTAATCAAAAATATTACATAAAATTTTTGAAAAATTGCATAACGTGTTAGAAAGAAGTGCACTGAATTGCGGAAGAATGGCTCCAGGGCAAGGCACCTGCCCACAATGTGTCACGAGCCAAGCAATTTTCGGTCAATAGAAACATCACAGTCCTTGAACATGCTCCCCTAATAAACAAGTTTTTCTCTTCCCATCAATAAAGTTGGCTCTAAAAGGGACTCATTTTGCAATGGTGGAAGAGGCACAGGCAGAAATGGCAGAGTTCCTACTCAGGAAGATGGAAAGTTATAAGCACAAATGTTTTGAGCAGTGGAAGGAATGTATGCAGAAGTGAGTGGACTCAATGTGGTTCTACCTCAAAGGAGACCAGCTGTAATTGTACACATATTATGCCAGCAAAATAAGTTACAGCATGAGCCTCATTATTTGTGGGTCAGACCTAGCATGGTAGAGGTATAAACATAAATTCAACAATGACAAAAAAATAAATCAACCTGTCTCAAGTTGAGTTTATCTTGAACCAATTCTACTTTGATATTAAATCAGCTTTTATAACTCTAAATAATTACATTTATGACAGCTTATATTTTAAAATTAATTTCAAATAAATATTATGACAATATTAAAAATAACTAATTCATAGTGCAAGAAAAGTTGCAGGGGAATTTTTAAAGACATTAAATTAAGACTTCCTGTAACAACACAGAATAGTGACTGACATATTGTTGATCTATATTTATACTTATAACACAATACCAAGAAATCATATTGTTTCTTTTCATATTGATCAATACTTATTCAATGCAGCTCTAGTGAAAAATTTATGATCATCATCATTGTGTGGAAGATTGATATGTAAAAATTTTTCAATTAAAATTTATTTTCAGAGAATAAAGTGCTATGCAAATTTCAAACTCTCAAATGCAAATACTCAAACAACAGAACTGAACAATGAAAGGATAAAAGCCTTTCTGAAAATGTTTTATACTAAAATTAAATATGAGACCACCATTGACTCGAACCTCCATGATCACAATAGTGCTTCACATTCACAATATCACCTTTAAAATATGACTCCTTTGGTGACAAAGTATAACAGGCTATTTACAGAACTTATAGCTTCAATGTGTTAGAGTTTAGGACTTATCAGGATCATAATTTCAATCTACTGCATAGCATGAATTTCAGACAAACTTGAAAATTTCTAATAAAAAATGTAGCCCAATTCAAAGTTGATCGAAATTCTTTCTTTTGGATTTCAGGGAACGAAAATGCCAAAATACACGCCATATGAAAATGTTTATGAAATCTACAACAAAGAAGTGAAATATGTAGCTACACTCCAGGCTTTTTAATTAAACCCATTTTGAAAATCAAAGCTTGGTTTGCCCATCACATCGCACCACATTCTAATTCTTGCATCTGAACATACACCCATAATTAGAGCATTCTTCAGGCACATATTTGTATAACTACATATTTGCCTTGAATGCACAAAATTATTATATGTTCAAGTCATTGCATAGGAGAAATATTTTATGTAAGAGGTACATGGACAACTACAATACAGGAAAATAAAGATTTCTCACTCATCTCATCCTAAAGCACTACCCAGGTCACTATCCCATTTGACCCACTGGAGATGATACTCGAGTACTTATGAGGAGAGTGAGATATCTGAACTTCATGAGTCACCACTGATGCTGACTATAAGACTCAAATTTACTCTCTGGCTAACACACACACACACTGATAAAATATAATCACATGAGGAGTGACTTTGTGGAGCATATGAATATCCATGTGCATAATAGGAATAACTAAGTATGCATTTCCAGTGTTTGCATGGCACAATGCATTTTGCTACTCTCTGTAGCATATTCTTGGGCACATGAATATGCTAAAGTGTATGTAGTGACACATGTCATGCCAACATAAACACAGTGGAAACTACTATATTATCCCCATTATGGATACACATGCTGATTCATCTTTTCTTTTAAAGAAAACACAAATTTCAATCATTGCTTCTTTGCTTTTCCTTTGACTATGATTCAGGATAATACTATACCATGCTACGTCCTTTGCAATACTTAAACTGCCTAATGACAGACTTTTGTACCACCAAGTGTGGTTTTTTGCAAGAAATTAGTTCAAGTCCACTAAGTTGATACATAATGATAAAAAATCCAATGGCAGTATAAAATGGTTAATTTGCATAGTATAAATTCAAGGTAAAATAACTATCATATATAAGAAATTTGAACTTAATTTTAACAATAAAAACCAAGAAAAGTTCATGATCATCAAGAAATTGAAATGTCAATTCGCCAAGGTCACAAGGTCCTCTTCAATTTCTAAAGGGTCTCCTTGTAAATGACCATTATTCTTTGGAAAATATTGAACATGGTGTCTCTTTGGAGACAATACTGGATTACTGTTTATTAACCAAGCACTGTACCAATCCAACTATTATAATAAATGCTAATTGAACAATCTTAAAATAAGCAAAAGGATAAAACACTTACATTGGCAGTAAGAGTAGTGTATGGATTGTCCAAACCACCCGGAACTTGGTACTTCTGGGCAAGTTCTTGAACTTCTCTGACCAAACCAACAATGGCACCATACTCCTTATCTGCTTCACCCAAAGTAGCCTTAAACTGTGCATGAGCATCCATAAGCCCCTGGATTTCTTCCATAGTGTGGACAATGAACATATCAACCAGATCTTCTCGAGTTCCATCCAGCCAGTTATTAAATGGCTAAAAAGAAAATGGAAATCAATTGCTTTAGGGTAAGAAAAATATTTATCTTTTTTCTATCCTAGACAATTAAGAAAAAATAATTTAATTATAAAAAATTGGGGCCAATAGATTGGCCCATTTGCACTGAAAGGGTGAAAAGTACAGGGAGGAAATGCAAAAATTTACACCTCCATAATATTGCAAAATACAAAATCCTTTAAAAATTTTTCATGCAAAATAATACACCTTCATAATATCACAAAATGCAAGTTTCTATACATATGTAATCAATTCTACCAAATTTAAACTCAAATTACATCGAAATTAGAGCAGTGCATAAATTATCACTTCATATAGCTTTGATATTTATGCATTACAAAGTTAAATAAAATTGAAATAAAATTCATAAAGTATGTAGTCATTAAGTAAGAAAAAGAATGAATGAGGGTGTAAATAAGCTTACTGCTGCTCTCTTTGCAAACTCTAGGTGAAGAGTATCAATCTTCTCAAGAATTCGCTCAGTTTCATCCAAAGTCTGTCGACGACGTTGTGTGAGACTGCCAAGCCTATCCCACTGATCACAGATGCGTTGACAGCGGGCATTTACAGATGCACTATCATGATATTCCAGGGCACTAATGGAAAAAAATTAATTTTTATTAAGTTTCTTCACTAGCAAAAAAAAATAAAACCTCTTTAAAAATTTTTCTCAGTATAATATATCAGCAGCATGAGAACCAGGCTATTACATATACATAAGGACTCTAAAATTAAGCAAAAGGGAATGTTAAGTACATACATACTCAATGAGAATTTTGGAGGAAGTATCCCACAATACGTGATCCTAATTTTTGAGAGAATAATAAAAAAGTAGCACTTGAAATTTGAATTGAAATGAATTTTGGGCTGATTACTGAAAGCCAGGCAAGGAGGATTCAATTTAAATAGAGTATAAATAGTAGTATAATAAATAGTAATAATAGTAGAGTAAATAGTAGTATAAATAAGCCAGTTTCTTCTTTTACCTTTTGGGTTAAAACCATTAAAGAATAGTCAAGTCATCCATGAACCACTATGAAGACTTCCAGGGCATTCCAGGCCTATATTAGACAGTTAAAAATAACTGTACAACAATAACTCCTTAAAGTGCTAAGAATTCTTTCCTTTCTAATATTTTGGACCCTCCTTCATCCCAACACCATGTGTATCTTGGGTAGTTAGGTGCCACCTAAGTTATTAAGTTAACATTGCCTAGGTGTGAAACCCATGTCTAAGCTTACCTCTCAGAAAACATTTTTGGCTGATGAAAACAACAAGCTTATATATATTATATCCAATGAATCATGTTAATGTTTCTCAAACAAAAAAGGAGTATTTGAAATTTAAAAACAGTTTATTATACTTTGAAAAAATGTATGTTATGATTTGAAATTCTTTGTTATTCTTATTATACTTTGGTATCTAAGTTATGTATTGAAAGGTTTTCCTTTTTGAATGGATGAGGTTTAAAAATTATAGTTGATTTAGTTTTTATTGTTAATCATTTTAGAGTTGATTCCCTAAAACTGCATTCTAGCAAAATTACCATAGCTGTTGATGCACCCTATAAACAAAAATACTACAACTCAATTCTATGACTGCCATCCTCATTTCAGAAGAATATTTATTGATAGCAGTATTGCTCACTTCTAACCTTAGGACTTAATAAATTTAAAAGCTACATGATTAATAAAAATAAGGATGCCATCGATACAGTCCTTGAGAATTGAAACTATATCATTAAAGTTCGTTTTGAAGCATAATCAGATAGAGAAAGCAATTTTCAATTAGTACCTCTACTTATACTTTTATTTTTACTACTCTACTTATATTTTTAATTGCAAAGGAAAAGTTAATTATGACCTTCACAAAATAGCTGAATTCTCGAACACCCATTTTGCATATCATCTTGCTCCTTTAGTAAGAATTAAACTCCCTCGGTTTTCTGCACCCAAATGATTCTTCAGAAGTTATTAATACCTTAATTTAGATTAGGATAAGGCTTACCCATTACTGGAAACTTCTTAAGGTGGACTAAGTCACTCTTTGATATTATTTGCTAGTTATACCCATTACTTCGAGGTAGGGTAATACAAATTTGTTCAAGATCTATAAAAGTTGAATTTGGTGTTTCGTAAGGGGTCATTGTAGGTTCAATTGTTTTTTATTTTAATTAATAACATTCCTGATTAAAGATTCAATATCATCTAATTTAAGTAAGCAATAAAAAAACTGAGTTGTGATGCTGAAAAAAATACTACAAGTGTTATGAGAAAACATTTTTAAACTTACTTAATTTAAAGTTTATTAAACCTTAAGAAAACTTTTCACTCTGCATAAGGTCTAGAATGAAAGGTAGTATATAACTTACTTAAGCTCTTGAGCAATTGCTGCAATTTGTTCCACCCGGTCTTGGTGAGCAGCCAGATCACTCTCAAAGGCTTCATGCTTCTTCTTTAAAGCTTTGAGTTCATTAAGCCGACACTGACGGAAGTCATTACTCTTGAGCATTTCTTCTTTACCTCGGGTCCAGTCTTCATGAATATCAGCCTTGTGCTTAAACTTTTGAGCAAGATGTTCCAATCGCTCCAGCCTGACCAGGTAAAGAAGCCAAGATTGATTTAATATTTCATCAATTTGACCTGAGTACCTTCTCCGTCATCTTTTGAAAAAAAAAAGTTCACCCAAAAACACCCACCTCATCATTTCAGACAAGAGCCATTCTTCAAAGGCCTTTTCTCCTATCTCCAAACCTTTCCATGCATTTGCAATGTCCTAATAAACAAGATCCAACACATAGATTAAAATAAATTATTTACCAGAGTATAAGTGATTAGAGTGACATTAAATGAAATAAACCTAAATTCCAATATTTTATGTACTTCTAGCAATGTTATTTTCAATAATCGCTTAGATTTCTACTAATAGGTAGGTACTTACGTCATATGCCAAGTGAAATCGTGTCGAAAAATATAACGGCTAATTATTTAAGATACAAAAATATCAGAACAATCAACCAATTTACAGCCATAGAAAAAAAAAAAATGATTTCATTTAAATTCCCAGAAGGAGGCATGAAGGACAAATTTTATGAAAAAGGCACAGATTTATCTGTGCATAAAAAGTATTGTGGTACCTTAATAAATAGTATTAGGAAACAATATTAATTTAAAAAATAATTGTTCAATCCAAGACAATGAATGACTAAAATGAATACATAAATCAAAATTAAATATTTCATCTTAAAACTAATAATTTAACATTACAAAAGGAATTAATTCATTAATGTGAAAATTAAGATCCTAAATAAAATTCACATCAGGCTTCACTATTCTTTGGAAAATACGATTTTGTGTACATTACTCCTTAATTTAAAAAAATTAAGTTCCTTGAGATTAAAGTCCTATTGGGTACCTTGAATTCTCATGCTATCTGACTATGTGAGCACTGGATCAATGATGACAATAATTAGTCAGTCCAAAAATGTTGTGCTTCCCCCTTCTTTTATACAAATAACCCAAATGCATTGGCAGTGGATTTCAATAATCAATTCACTACTCTTCCATCCACGTATTCATCAGCCAAATATTTGAACAGTAGATATCATTCCACCGTGTCACTTTTTCTTTTCCGGGCTAAGAATTGATCTTAAAATTATAATTAATAGTTGTGAATATAATTATGGTACTGGGATTAATTGAAATACATTATTTTCCTTTCAACTTTATTTTGATCTTATTAAGGATCCCTTATTGAACGTCATAAATCCTTTTTCGCAGTGAGGTACCATCCCCTCAGAATTAACAACCTACAACATAATACCTTTATCAAGAAAAAAAAAGCTGTTCTCTAGATCCCTACTCTGGTTGATCCAGTGCTATTCAAACCCAGCTATTCAAAATTTAAAAAAAGCATATTGTAGGTGTTTGGTTCCCTTTCTTGAATCCTCTACCATATTTTCTCAACATCAGCACAAATATCAAAGAAATAACCCAGCATCCATATGTGATACGTACCATCTATCACTTAAGTAATTTTCTGGATGACATTACTGCTGGAACTGATGTTCTGGTTGTACTAACTTTACAAAAGTATTAAACCTTGTTAATCATAGATTAATCCTTCTCTCTGAAAAATTACATGGGGTTGTGTAAGAGATCCACCGATTCTCATTGTTACCATATATCAATTAATAGTGGTGTTCCTCAGAGGACCGTTCTTGGGCTCACACTTTTTCTGTCCTACATTAATGATCTACCTTATAATTTAAGCAGCCTACCCAGCAGATGTCCCACCTTGTATGCTGATGACACAAATGTTTTAATTATCTCTTCTCCTACAGAATCTTTTGCAAAATTGCAGTTTACTTATGCAGAAACTTTAATCGCAGCGTTAACTGTTCCTTTAGAGCAGTGGTTCTCATAATTCTGCAACCCTTTAATACAGTCCCTTATATTGTGGTGACCCTCAACCATAGTCTCAGTTCATAAGACCATTGAAGATATGTGTTTTCTGATTGTCTTAGGTGACCCCCATGAAAGGGTTGTTAAACCTCCAAAGGGATTGTGACCCACAGGTTGAGAATCACTGCTAAAGAAGGTGAAGCTATGCTTCAGATTGATTCATCAAAATTTATTGGCACACTTTAACTCACATCTCCATTGGGAGTCTCATGTAAACATGCTCTTAAATAGACTCACTTCATTGAGTTTTCTTATTTAGACTACCCGTTCCACTTTTGTTTTTTTAATGTACCTAGTGTGCTGTCCTGGGGTTCATCCAGTCAAGTTATCTCCATTTTTAAATTGCAGAAGAAACTTTTATGTCTGATAGCAATGGTCATGTATGATGCCACTAAAATCACCCTTTTCGGATAACTCAATGTGATGCCAGTTTCATGTGTTTATATCTATACTACTATTGTATTTATTAAAAAAATCTTCCTGACAAATTAGATGTAGACAATTATAGTGGCCAAAATGTAAATAAATGTTTCCTATGATCCCACAAACTGTACCAATGTTGAAACCAATAGCATGGGCCTTATTTTACACAATAAACTTCCTGCTTACCTTAAAAATAATGTGTGCCTTATAAACTTTAAATCCAAGTAAAAATGTTATTTGCTTGAGAGGAATTTCTATAGCATTAATGATATCTTTCATTTTATTGAATTCCTCTAGAAGCAATTCTTTTTCCATGGTCTATGCTTTTCTTTATATATAATATGTATATATGCTGTTGTGTCTTATGCTAAATATGCATAATATTTGTATTATTTAATTCTTGGACAAACAAAAATGTTATCAATACTGTTGAACTGTTATAAGAGAACAAGATATTTAACAAAAATATAAAAGTGCCACCTTGGATCACATCCACAGTAATGTATTCAGCAAAAAACACCCTTACCGAAACCATCTTTCCCTCAGTTGGCATATATGCTGGCCGGTTTGAAAGGCGCAATTTTGTTTGCAAAGTATTGAAGTTTGTCTCAAGCTTAGCCTTCTGCTCAACACGTGGTGGCTTGTGTTTGCGGCGGTACGTGCGGTATTCTTCGAGTTTCTTCTGCACACCAGCCAGAGAGTTGTCAGTTTGCCGAGACTCCAACCATGGCATGGTGCGCCGGATCCATTCGAGGAGCTAAATTGTTAAAGAGAGTTTGTTTAATGCTAGCTATGAAACAAACTATTTTCCTTTCCCAAAAATCCACATTTGATACTTACATCACTAGCAAGGCGCTCATACTCTTCCATTAACCTTTCATTCTCCTGATTGACTTTGAGCACTTTACAAATTCGATTGGCAGCAGTCTCAGCCTGCAACATTAAAGGTTATTTCATTTTTTAGGTTATGTAATCATAGGTGTCCACAGTATATGAGCATTCCATATTAGGTGATATTGCAGGAAATGTTAATCAAAGGCTCATAATTATACCCACCTTTTGAGCCCCTGAGAAGCTGTGGTAATATGATGATACATATGTCATAACAGCTCTCTCATCAGGCATAGCGGTATTGACCAGGTCTGAGAAAGTAGGGATATAGAGCAGCACATGCAAAAAGGTTTATCACACATGAGTAATTTTATTCACAGCAGGCATTTTACAAGTCTATTATTAGTAAACATCTACAAGGTTAATCATCTTCTTTCCAGCCAGTTTGTTATTCCTGACTGTAAGGTAAAAGCTCATTAATCACACATTATTTGATATCCATGCACTCTTTTCTAGAATATTCAATGATCCTTGAATGATATCATATGTGAACATATTGAAACCCATGCTCCCACTTTTAACACATTCACTCCCAATGATTTTCAGCATGTAACTTCTATTCAAAGAACCAAGGAAACTACAATTTAAAATGGCATCATGAAATATGATATCTAATGGAGGTTGTAGATTTTATGTACATATTTCCACAGACTAAATGAGACAGGACCAGTTTATACAATATTCATCATCATCTAGTCAGACCAGATGATGGCATTTATCGTATAACTGGTCGTGTCTCATTTGGTCTGTAGAAATACATAAAAGCTCCAACTACCATTTGTTTCATTATGGAATTCCACCAGGGGATAGACTCCTCAGTGAATTTTATTAGCTCCCTTTGATGTAGTTCATTGAAGAGGCCTTGACTTCGTGGAACTGTTTCATCTTGCTAGGAATAAGAACATTTTGCTTTCCCCTGAAAGATTAATTGCCACAACTAGATTTAGCCCATAGCATTATCAAATGACTATGTGGACAGTCTCACTCGATAATGCTATAGGTGTAGTGAAACTAGTTGTGGCAATAACTCTTTTAAGTGGAAAGCAAAGTGTTCTTATTCTTAGCTCTATTTGTCTTCAGATACTCATATGGGTCTATCATGATGGAAATGCTTTGGTGTTAGTAATGAATGTGTTAAAATAAATTCATGTAAATTATAGAAATAGGTTAATCAAAAAAAGGAAGTGTTAAATTCAGCAATTAAACTTCACAGCTGTTAGCAGACATTTGTCATCACTTAATTTTCCTGATTATAAATGTTTTTCCCATGGTATGACTGCTATGAGGTAAGAATTGTTTCCCTATTCAAAATGGAAATTTCCTAAATATTTCACAAAACAACATTTAAGAGAGTCAGACATGAAAAAGAATATAATTTAT
The DNA here is from genome assembly GCA_011762765.2 of Rhinocypha anisoptera. Classification (NCBI taxonomy): domain Eukaryota; kingdom Metazoa; phylum Arthropoda; class Insecta; order Odonata; family Chlorocyphidae; genus Rhinocypha; species Rhinocypha anisoptera. The sequence goes on along the minus strand of WURS02000011.1, from coordinate 1,813,166 downwards.
GCTGCAAATGAAAATATCCTCATTACATGACATGAAGGAAAGGTGAGAGAAAACAAGAAAAAATCTAGATTTAATGAAAATCTTATGAGAGAAGTAGGCTTCATTTTGCTATCATATTTCTCAGTTTTACAACATAAATGCCTTTACACAAGACAGATGTACTCCAGAAAACAACTGGATGCAGCAAAAGAATCCTCCAAGGGGGAAATGAAGAGATGTATGAAAATATGCTAAGTTAACTGTATTTTAATATTATAACTCATATGAAAAATAGGAAGGGATGCCATTCTAGAAAACATTTTCACAGGACTTTGAAAAGATAGGCAATAGGGAATAAAAATAAATCAAGTGAAGTCATCGATTAGCTGCAACAGAATGAAACAGTAATGATGGAATAAATATATTTAATATGACATAAAACCTGAGAATAACTTGTTCCTCATTAGCGTATTACATAAATAATTACAGTTAATATGAATGAATTCAAGGGCACATCACAGAATGGTTGAAGAACCTCTATATTGTAATGGATATATTTTTTTCAATACACCTATTACATACAGCTAAATCATCCATGGGCTAAAAACACTGAGAGGACTTGATTAATCCCTAAGGTACAAGATGCAATTCACAAAATACAATGAAATCAAGCATATGCACACACATCATTTAGTACAGTAAAACAATGTTTTTTTAAAAAATGGGACACAAAACCAAACTGCTGGGATAAGCAAACTCGCAGACATGATAAAGAGTTTGCATTTTACCTGCATGGCACCTTGGAAGGCATGGTAGTAGCAGGAGACATAGGTCATGATGGCGCGCTCATCGGGCTTGGGTGTGTTGATAAGGTCTGTGAGAGAAAGAGAGACTCACCCAAAAAGAAACATACTAGGCATGCAAATTTAAGAGATGCCAACTATTAGTGCCAGATTAATAGCTATCAATATGTTGTAGAAAGACGATTCCAAAAACCGTAAAATTTTTGTTGTTCACAAAATGAGGGAGATGCACATGAATTTTTCATGTCTTGATTGAGCCATTGCAAACTATCATATATTTTCGAGTATAAGGTAGTTAAGGAGAAGTGTACATTTTTTCAATTACATTGGATACCAAAAATAAATACATTTGTACTTTTGACAAAAATGGATAGAACTTTACTTCAGGTCAACATTTATATAGCAGGATTTATTAGGAATTAATTTTTTAAATTTCTTCTACTAATGTACATAAATTAAGAACCATTATATGTAAGCTTAGATGATGTTAGAAAGAATTTTAATTCAATTTAATGGATGAAAATTAGCCTCTTTCTTCTGAAATTTCCAATGGCTACTAACTGGTTTTGCTTCTGCCACATTATCACTTTAAAAAATTTTTTTTAGAATTTTTTAATTCAAGATTTCACAGAGTTAAGCCTGAAACTATCGCTCTGCCACATTAATCCACCACTTCATACATGAGCTTCCATACCTGGCTAGTAGTATTCATTGAATGGAGGGCCTCATTAACTCATCAAATACACATTTACCCAAGACTTTCTTGGGTCTAAATTGGGTATTTTCAGGCATTACTTTGTGGAAGCGATTCTTAATGAAGATGAAAACACTTGTTTTTCCACATGAAAATTTATTATATACGGCCTAGGTTTCGACTTGCAAAGTCATGATGACTTGAAGATGAACAAACCTGAAGATGACTTTGCAAGTTGAAACCTAGGTCGTATATAATAAATTTTCATGTGGAACAACCAAGTGTTTTTATCTTCATTATTTCTTGGTCTATCTTAACCTCTTCAACCTACTAAGTGACTTGATATTCATGCATTCTCACAGAGTAACAACAAGAGTAACACACATTTTGAATACTTCACGATGCCCAGGGTGAATCCAATCCATGACCTTACAAAACCCAATCAATCGTTAAGCTGTTCTTAGCAGTGTTGACTGAAATACAAATCTTTACTGCCATTTTTGTTGTTCTATAAAATCATTCCTTCCTTGATATGGGACATACATCTAACCTTTCACAACATTTAATACTCATTGAAACAAAGTTTCATTAGATAATGAGCTCAAATTAAGTCACACACACAACTGGTATGAACGTAGTTGCATTTTCACTACATCTGCTGTGTAATGTACACTTTTTTTTACTGCTTTCATCTTTGATAGGATATTATTCTATTAAACTTATAAAAGTAATTTTTATTAGAGGATAAAAGGCAGGAAAAGTGTTACATATGCTTTAAAATTCATCTTGGGAAGGAAAGAAAACATTTCCATTATATGCATGTGAAATGATATACCACAACATAAATAATATAACATTGTGAACAATGAGGAAGCCCAAAGAGTGCTAGATTCAGTTTTATATATAATATAATGGAAAAAGATTGAAATTTGAGAACAGCTTAAATAAGGTAGTTACAGCAATATGTACTACAAATTATTAAAACATTTATTCATATAAAATTCCAGTAAATCATGGCTGTTATTAAATTAATCATTAACTGTGGAATAAAACTATCCATGGAGACGTGTGCACTAAAAATCATAAATACATAAAACAAAAATTGATAGTAAAATACTGTCAACATATGTATTTCACTAACTGAATGTTTAAATAAAAACAAAGTATTTGATTTTTCACCTTGAGCAAGGCTTTAAGTCAGTAGTATGCCAAAGCGTTTAATGAGGGAAACAAAATTCTCAACTTATACTCGAATATATATGATATGGTGATACATGAAAAATGAAGAACATCCTACTATAAGAAAGGATCTCCTTAATCACAGGCACGGAAGTTGCTACCTTGACATAAAAACTGCAAGAAAAATAAATTTCAGAATTATATAATTTATTGTATGACATATTTACCATCAGGATCCAACATTCTCGGGATGTCCAAATACTTCTCTGCTACATCAAATGCTGTGTTCAGGTTCTCTAGAGGATTGTCCTATGAAATCAATCAAAAAGATAAAATTACATACTGATCACATGTACATTTTACTCATTTATCAAGAAAAACTGAATCTCTAAAATTATTTCAAAGGACTGAATAGAATATCAAATAAAATATTAGTTTATTAAATTTATTGCTAAGATTTATTAATTTTAAAATTATAGGGCATTTCACTTATTTTACTGGTTGAATAACTGCTGTAACTGCTACTGGCCTGAGTGATAAAGGAAACCTGAATATTTCTATCGCAACCAGATCTCGATTAATTCAAAATATTTAAGATTTAAAAATTACAACTGAACTGCATGCATATGAATGTAACAATTAATGTGAAATACCATCAAATTCCATGAACAGGAATTCATTTTGCCTCACCTTAGACAATTTGTGATAGTCAATGAGGTCTGGACGATGACGGTGAATGAGGGCACAGAAAGCCAGGCCATCCTTAAAGCTGAGGTGGAAGTTCTGTACATTGACATTTTTGTAAGGAGCAGTCTTTCTTTGACACCATAGAAGCAAGCCTTCCTTGGCAGTCATTTCCTCCACTGAGATGTCTTGGATGGCAAATCGAAGAATGATGGTCCAGATCATTCCAAGGGTCATCTTCAAATTTCCGTCCACAATTTCTAGATTTTCATTTAAAAAAAGAGGGTCATATCATTAGTCAACAGAGAAAAATATTCATTATTTACAGAGAAATGATAGACAAGACTATTGACTTTAAATAAACAATAAAGTATTTGCATTCTTTGTTACTGCTAGGACAAAACTTTTATGAAGGGAAAATTTAACTATATGGGCAGTAATAATATAGGAACTGAACAGGCAAGTAGATGAGGGCACGTATCATGGCAAAAACTGTAATATGGAACCTCTATAGTTGTAATTAAAATAGAAAGGAGGTAATATAGCACCATAAGATATATAGCAATATAAGATAAAAAGCAGCACTATAAAACCCATTGTCTTCTTCATGGTTTAATATACTTAATAATTAGTGAAGAAATGACTATATGATTATGATTCATGTAATTATTCATTTGGATGCTGATTTAGAAGTGATGGGAAGATACAGCTATGGCTTCCGGGCAGGAATTCCTTCCTTGCCATTCTCATGATTTTTTTTCCAACTTATTGTTCCTGGATCCTGAGATAAGTACAATAGGACATTAAAAGTGTTGGAACCAAGCACATGATGATAGAAAACTGAGGGGGGGGGAAATAAATACATATATATATATATTGTACATTGATTTTTAGCTTTGAGATATCAAATGCAAACGGTCACCATAATAAAAAATCAAGTGTTTCATCATTATTAATTACATTAATTGTTAATTGCTAATTATGACAAATTTTTTTGTTACAATTATATTATCATGAAAAAAGAACATAGAGTATAATAAGTATATTAGAAAAGACATAGTTAATTGATTGTCTCATTATGGTTATACTTCTTTTTTAATGCAAAAGAATCTTCAATTATTCTATGTAGGCGCCTAAATGCTCACTTTTGTTTTTATGTTAATTAAAAATTACTGTTATAGTCATTAAAGATGATCTAGAAAAAATTTGCTAAGAAATAGATTAAGATTTTTTTGAATTTCCAAGGAATATGAAATCCCATTCTCAACTATCTAAGGCCTTAATATGCTGTAAATTCAAAATTGCTGGGTACAGGAATGGAAGAGGTAAGGCATAAAAGAATTCAGAGATTTCACATAGGATAGCTATGCAATCACTCAACATTCTATGTGGTCTCTTCAAGACAAGTCTATACAATTTTATGAAGTGTCTCACAAACTGTCTCATACTCTTAGCTGGTGAGGATAGATATGTCAATAATTAGCATTATTTACTAATAAAGTCAATTTTAATTAACTGTTTTTAGTAGTGTTTAGTTTTTTGGGTGCTTCAATGGCTAGGGTCATTTAAGTTTAATTAAGAATTTGGACTGTAATTAAGTAAATAATTTTTAGTATGCTTCATTGCTTTATATTGTACCTCTAGTACTTGATAACCTAATTCACATCTATTCATAGCGTTACTACATTATGGATTCAATCATTACACTTCATGATGAATGAAGCTTTTTTGTCAACTCAAGTCTTCACAATCTGTAATATGAAAACAAACCAGTAGCAAAATATGAAATGACATTCTGGCTTCTTCGAGTGACCTTTTTTTAGAATAGACAAACTGAAATGAGTGCAACAGTTTCATTGCTACATGTAATAATATAAGCATGTGAGTGAATTTGAATTATGTTAAATAAAATAATCATTACTACTCTAATGTAACCCATTATGAAATGTATCAACCTCCAATGACACCTGAAGTTAGGTTTAGCTTCAGAATATTTGAGATGTAAATCATCAGAACAAAAGGCATTGGTTGAGTGTTACTTATTTCAGTGATATCAATATAAATCAAATAAAGTAGTGAAAAAGAAGGGGAAAATTCTAGAACTCAATGTTAATAAAATAAAACTGAAATAAACCAACCTTCAGCACCAATGGACACCAGCTTCACACCCTTCCTTTCAATGAAATCGAGGGCTTTGTTGACGTTTGCAATCTTGTGGAAGCGCATCTTGCCGCGGTCAGGCTTGGGCAGTGTCTCCCCAGAGATCACCTCAAGCAGAAGCATAAGTTTAAGCCCATTTCGAAAGTCCTCGTCGATATTTTCAATAGATGTCCCAGCCTTCCGTAAGTGGGAGTTACACCATGCTGTGAAAGTCTATAGAAGATAAGAAATGTCTTACTTTCAACTTAAAATAGCAACAATGTCATATTATGGTTCAAATATACACATTTATTTATAGTATCTTGCCATTTTGAGGGCCTTCAGAGCTACACACAACCTGGATGTCACAATGAAGTCAGAGGTAGCTGTAAAGGAGGGTCCCATCAGACAAATCCTCAGACAGTCCCTCCTTACTATGTCTACGTTCCCAATGGGAATTTGAGAATGATTAATAATCGAAATGGAAACAGAAGCTCCATTGAATTGCCTACAACAACCTGGAAGATAAGACCTCTCCCACAGAGCCTAGTCTCAAAAAAAGAAAACTCAAGGAAATGGTTGCCATATTCCGAAGGATGACTTTGTTGCCTTAAAAAAACCGTAATCAATGAATTAGGGCCAGAGTAAAATTTTGCCAAATGAGGGGTCATCACATGCCTACTTCATTAAATAGTAAGTGACACAAGCATAATATAATAGCATGCTGACTTTTTTTTATTGCTGACACCTTTTTCCTTATAAACAATTAGAGCTGCATTGCAGCTATAACTATTTATTGCACGAGTTTTTAACTGAGGAATATAAAAAGATGGATTCAAAACAAAGATTTTTTAAAAAAGAAAAATGTTCCATGACCAATAGGATTCGAATTAGAATTTTTTTTTATTTTAAATAACAGCTTAATTGTTTATAACAATTAGGAAATGATTTTCAATGCGTACAATGGTCAAATACTTATTTTTTTAAATGCATATTATAAAATAAAAAATGGTCATTATTGCTAAAAATATTGTATAAAATTATCTGTACTCTCGGGCGACAAGGAAAATAGTGTTGAGGTTAGCAGGTCCCGGATTGATGCACCAATTCGACAATTAAATACTAGCAGAGCACAGAAAAATATAGGTAAAACAGCTTTTTATCTTTGCTCTACCAGTATGCGTATTCAATTGTCGAATTGGTGCATCAGTCCAGGACCTGCTAACCTCACTATTTGCCTTGTCGTCCAGGAGTACAGATAATTTTTTACAATATTTTTAGCAATAATGACAATTTTTATTTTTAAATATGAATTTAAAATATAAGTATTTGAATATTGAATACAGTGAAAATAATTTCTTAATCGTTATAAACAATTAAACTGTTATTTAAAATAAAAAAAAATTCCAAATCGAATCCTATTGGTCATGGGACATTGTTCTTTTTTAAAAAATCTTTGTTTTGAATCCATCTTTTTATATTCATCAGTTAAAAACTCGTCAATAATTAGGGGGTGCTGTAGCTCTAATTGTTTATGAAGAAAAAGGTGCGCCTTTTTTTAGGCTTGAAGGGTTAAATAATAAATTTTTATTGGGATCAATTAAAATATTAAAATACAAGTCTTAAAGAAGAGAATAAGTCTTTAAAAGAGTTTGAATGTTCACACAAAAAAATTAAGAGAAGTAAATACTGAGGGCTTTGGGATAAACAAATCATGTGTCTCGGCAACAAATTATCTGATAGTCTTACAAATATTCATTTGATTCATAATTAAAAATGCTTCCTTTTCAAGTAATAATAATATGAAAAACGTTTTTGCAATAATTATTAGCATTGCAAAAAAACATTTTTGCTGGTTTATCAGCATTTATGCAGAAACTAATTGACCAAATTAATCGAACTACATCTCGAATTGAACGTATTATTAACACCTTTAAAAAAGAGATAGGGACTTATCTCTATAAAAATGATATTGTAACTTGCAGAAGCAAAAAACATGTTTTTGCCAACTTTGGACCAACACCATTTATCACTGAACACTTTTTCAATCTTTATAAGTATATAGGCATGCTAAATTAATCACTGCCTACAACTTAGGACACTTCCCAGTCGGTTGCAAATTAACGTCATAAATGAGTAAACGTTATAGAGTCAGGTGAGATGTGGTGGAAACGATCCATAATCTAAGAAATAGGTTAAAAAATTTGCAA
>WURS02000011.1:1761494-1774613 GCA_011762765.2 Rhinocypha anisoptera | reverse complement strand
GCCAGCTTTCATCAGGGTGATCTCAGCTAAATTGATGGCTTCTGTTTTAGGGACACTGGGAAACAAATTGACAACATCGAATGACACCAATAAGCACTTTTTAGGTATCACATTATTAGAGAGGCTGTTCACAAACTCGTACGAATTTTTAATCCCGTATTTAGGAGAAAATTTGGAATAATATCTTAGTAATGAGTTTAATTTGTGCGACAATAGGTGGTTGGGGGCGGAGACACTAGATACAATGGGCCTGATAGGGACGTCTTCTTTGTGAATTTTTGGTAGGCCGTAAAACCTAGGTGATTTGGGATTCATTTGTACGAGCCTAGGCGCTTCACTCGGGACGAATAACGTGGTGCAAGAGGAGATAGTCTTCTTACACTCCTTTTGGTATTCCTTAGTAGGGTCTTTGGGCAAGATTACTACATTGCTAGACTTTAGAAAGTCTTCACACTTCTCGATGTACGTGCTCCTTTCCATGACCACCACGGCGTTGCCCTTATCCGCTTTGGACACTATGAGATTATTCTTGGAGAGGGACTTTTTTAGAGACGAAATTATGTGGTACTCACGTCTGCAGTCCTCCGATTTTGGATCCGTGACTGTTGTTGATATTTCGGTGGAAATGCGCTGCTTAGCTCCGGAGGTGTCATTCCGAAGGGCCAAATCGCAGTCCACTGCAAGGTTCTTCAACTGCTTGGTAGAATGCGGAATATTTGGTGCGTACTTGAGTCCTTTTTCCAGCATCTTCATTTCTTCAGGTTGGAAGTTATGCTGAGAAAGGTTAACCACCCTGTGGTTGAATGTGTGTGTTTCCGTGGTATCTCTGGGGTCCCGATGAATGGTCTGCGTCAATTCCTTTAGTTTCTTTAGTAAGCAGATTCTCTTCTTGTGAGCAATTTCACTTTCTCTCTGTCGAACTCTGTCGTCTAACCACCTGATGATGTCGCTACGCGATGAAACCCGGGTCGTATTGAAATAAAATTATATGTGGAAAATACTAAGTTTTTCTTCTCTCACCATTTTTTTCTCATATTGAAAGGTACGTTACAGTAAAACAATACATTTTACACCAGGACAATGACAACTGCCTCGACCGAACTTAAACTGTCTAAGTTCACTAACTATTTTGATTAGCGCTCTAATACAAGCTTATCAATTTTCAAAGAGCTTCGTATGGCTACGTTTGAGTGCTTCATTGTGGGCGTTCGCATTTCCGATGTCATCAATGCCGCTAGCCCCATCCGCCTCTCCGATGAATCGAAATCCAGTCTGATGGGTAGATTGGGGTTCACCTTCCTACTGTAACAGAGACTATATTTGAAGTATGTCGGAAATCAAGCAATAAACAAGGAGAAAGATGAAATTGATGGATTCTAGCGTGACATGGTGGAACAAACACAAACTGAAATAAAGTCACCAAGTTTCTTAAGTGGGATTACTTGGTGAATTTATTCAGAGAACGACGAAGTCATCACGAAGTGTGAGAGAAGTCCAAATGTATCCAACAATTATGTTTGTATCTGGTACCTTCAAATTACAGTGACCGCCAGAGATGAGAGAAACCTGTTTAACGGATAAATGGCTGAAGGATGTAATATTTACTGGAATACGTAATTGGGGGGAAAATGAGGAAAAAAACCAAATTAGAAGTGCAGGAGGAGATTTAAGACGAGGAAAGCGCGAACATACTGGACACGGAGAGGGGGCTTCAGACGCTCTGGTTCAATCTCCCTTTTCTTATACCCATCTGGGACTCTCCGGCGACCTCCCCAAAAGAGGAGAGAGTCGCCCACGATCGATAGACCGCCCTCGTGCCTTTCTATACTCTTAGTGAACTGACAGATGCCATGCCGTCTCACCACGGTGGGCCTCAAGACGACGAACTTCTGACCAGAATGCCCATCCCCATGAAACCCCAAAGGTAACCGCCAAACCCTTACTGTAGCAACCGATTTTTACAGAGTTGTCATTCCATGAGTGGCATGCCAACCTTTAAATCTCAACCAAACCCATCAAGCCACGAAACTAGACAGGACCTGCCTAATGACTACTTACGAAAGAAGCATCCTAATGATCTCGTTAACACTATTAAAATTCTGATCCTAATGCCATTAATAGATGGGGCAGGAATAATAATCCTCGGTTACGTTTATAGAATTCCTCCGAAAAAGTGCATGAATATCTTAACAATGTCTGACAGAAAATGAAATGTACGTCAAAGTAACGTCAGAAAACTGATTTGCTTATAATAAAATTCACCGAGGAGGCCGTCACTTGACGGAATTCCATAATGACAAAAATAAAATATTCACGTTTAGCTTGTATTTATTTCCACAGAATTACTCAGCATGGCCAGTTTCAACGGATTACCGTCATCAAATGATAGTTAAACATGCACATTTTATTAATGCGATTTAAACATGCAAATTTACATTTTCAAATGCTGACATTCCCCAAAGAGTCGATCGAATATCTTAAAAATATACCTGCCGAAAAGTGGAGGACTCCTGAGGCAACACCGGCATAAATAATTACACGTAGTCCAAATCGATTTCTCCTCCAGCCCTTTCGTAACCCTGCACGTACTAATACGGCTTGCGATTTAATTATTCCTCAGCATTCCTCGGGCATGAGTTGATGCGACCTATATGCCTTACTTTAAGGAGATATACTATAGGTATTTCTCAAGGTCAAATCTCTTTAATACAGCCGTCATCCCTTTCAACACAGGCCATTGGCAGAAGCCGTAGTTCACTATCTACTTCCGCGATATCCAATTAGTGGCATAAGAAGTTGATAAATTTGTTCAAACATAATAGTATGGGACACATTGGCTCGTCACTCGTTCGGTTCACAAACATTTCATGGTAAGTAGTCAACAGTGTTTACAAACAGGCCGAAGGAGGAACTTGAAGGAAACAAAAGGAACAGTATGAGTAACTGATGGAACCTGAGTTTTCGGATTGCTCCCGCGTTGTTTGGTCCTGATGGATGAGAGTTTCGCCGGTGTTCCAGTTGGCATTTTCGGGACTGAAGATAACGGCGACTGTCGTCCATCAGGACCAAACAACGCGGGAGCAAGCGAAACTCTGATTCCATCTGAAAATCACCGCGGAAACCTTCGCAGCAATATGAGTAACTATCAAGAGACGCTGTCGTTCTGCCGAAGAAGTCTAAAATTAATGTGATGCAACAATGGAAATTAAGGCAAATATACATAACGAAATGGAGAAGTAAGACAGGGCAGTTTTAGTTGCAAGAAAATGAAATCTAATAATTTATTTCTTTATTGAATGTCTCGAATATATGGGGTATGTGAAAGCCATTGTAAAGACCAAGTAGGGGCACTGAGGTTCTTTGAATCAAACGGTGGATAAACACCTGTGGTTTCTCGTAAATATGAACTCATCTTTAGGGGTGAATTTTTTCTGGCGAATCCTAATTTATCCGAAACAAAATTATGGAACCTGTCAGCGTATCTACGATCTGTATGAAACAACATTTAAATTTAATTAGATTAAATACAACTATAAATGATGTACCTGAAATCAGGATACACTGAAAGGTTTAATTTAAACTAAAATATTGCATTTTATATTTCTTGAGAATTTCGGAGCCCATAATCCTTTGACCTAATCTCAATTAGGGTGCAAAGAATTAGTCTTCAATCTGGCCTAGAAAAATATCAATAACAGCAATTAATCATATTAAATAAACCAACGATAACATTTGTATTAATGACAATACCAATTTACTTGCATGATCAGAGAGATGGATATAATGCATGAGAAAACGGAGCTGAGAGTACGTCTACTAACATTAGTTATTCTATAGCGATCCCTCGGTTGATATCCAAACCTAAGAGAAACCATGGAAGAATTTAAAAAGAACGCACTTAAATAAGCCTTGTGAAATAAACCTTCTAAGTTGAATTGCAGTGTGTTCTTTTTTAATCCTTTCATGATGAGAGAATTTCACCAAGCGAAGCTTGAAACCATTTCTTATACCTAAGAGAAATCTTTACAACACTGTTCGAATTCCAATATATGGCATTCTTAACTAATGCTGAAGGGTTCGTTCTGAATATGATTAATAAACATGAAATGAATCATACAGTTCAATTTCAATTCCGATGGGTGGGAAATGCAAGTAAATTATATTTTTACTAATCGTGAGATCGCTTTAAATTAATGACGAAATGCAAGCAGAGACATTAAATCATAAAATAATACCATCCGTAAATGAACAACAACATGAATTATAACCCACGACCTGCCTATCAATTGGGCCAGTGGTGATCATATTAACATTCAGTAACAGCGATATAGATTTCCGAGCCAAAAATCAAAGAGTAGTAAATTACATATACATTGGTTGTAACTAACATTAAATCAAAGCCAAGAATCGAAATCTCTGAAAGTGTCTCAAGTGATTAAAATTAAAGAAAGCATCACATAAAATACAGTTTCATTGAGGTTTGCGGCGAAAGAACATCTTTACTATCCTAAATAGAAAGACATTAAATTAAATTTGGTTTGAGAAAAATTAAAGTGGCCACGAGGGTAGGCTATCATTTATTATGCATTAAAACTGGGAAACACTACTAGGGATTGGAATATTTTCCTCATATAGCATGACAGTTTACGCAGAACAATAATTATAGGTACAGTTTAAAAAAATCTTAATTATCTACATAATGAGTGTATGTAAATTGAAAGGCTGTGAACTGGGCTTGAGGAATGTGTTGATTTTTACTTTTACTGCCATTGGTAGCATTACATTAATCATGAGAATGTTACTTATGCACAATACTTTGACATGAAATTAATTATGGAAAAAGTAGGAGTGCCAAAAATAATAATCCACTAAAAAACAAAACCACAAAAAAATCGATATTAATGATATTTGACTAATTACTACCATTTGCAATGGTCAAATTGGCCTACAATTAGTCACAATGAATTCAAACCTACGTATTGTTCTCAATTTTCTGGGCCAACCAATGTATGCACACTGCCCTTCCACATTGTGCAGTAGCTACAAAAATATTACCCAACCATTCACATTCGAATAAAGGGAAATGAATAAATATATACGATTTATTACAATCAGTGTGCTTGTAATCGTAAGCATGACCAACCTACCTTATGAACCAATCGAGTAATGATATCGAGTAATCATCTCGTATCCTCCTTAACACACCAAATACTTACAATAAATATTTAGCAGTTTTGTTTTATAAAATTAAAAAAAAAATATCTTCCCTCCTTACGTTTTCTTAAGCATTCATGTAAAAAAATGTTTTCAGTTTTCCAACCCGATTACATTTTATTTATCACTATTTTCTAGGGTTCTGGATAAAACTTCAAAGAAACAAATTGAGGTATTAGATTTCAAAAGTAAAAAAAAAAAATTTTTCATTATGGAATTTCACCATGTGAGGCCTCCTCAGTGAATTTAAAAACTTGAAGTCATAATGAACAGCATGGAAATCAATGGAATCACAGAATATGGACGGAAAATGATATCTCTGTTCAATGTATGAATCACTGTACCCACTTGAGCACCAATATCCACATTAGGACAACCGAAGACTCACTCAGTGCTATTTCTTGGGAAGTCACCACCTTTGTCTTGATTACAAAATCAACATGCGTCTGTTTAAACTTATAAACCCGAAGCCCAAGGCCTGTTGAGTCAATAAGTTTTTAAACAGCATTGGAAAGGAATTTCCGAAAACATACTGATTCACCAATACTCTGAAATGTCTCGACACACATCGTCACAGGAAATCTTATAAGCAATAGTATGAATGTATGACGAGGCTGCAGGTGGCAGGATAGCTGCTAAAAACACCAATGATGACAAACATGCAAATACATTTGCAACTGCATAATGGCAAATGGCTCAAAAAATTAATTTTGATACGATCAATAAAATTTCAACTTAGAACTTAAAGTCACAAATACTTCGAAAAAGAGTCGAGCTAAATAAATATTTATCGATCACTGCTACATTCAATAACACATTCTAAAGGATTTTTAGGATTAGAAGTGCATATCAGTAATCCGCTTAACTGTTTCAAATGAGAAAAAAATTATATCATGGTTCTATGGCTAATTACTAATTGGGTTTCTGTTCGTAAGATGGCTTCATGGAAAACCTAATGTAAGAACATCAGATCGCACAGAGTTCACGGCACGCATACTTAAGTGGTTAGCCGGTCTAAAATCAGCTGGTATAATTATGCCAAAGGCAACCCAGAGAAGTGCCGTTAGATCCCATCAACGTTCTGCATGTGTCCGCAAGGAAAACAGCATAACGAACATTCAGGAATGCATGACATGCAGTTACCTTTGAGGAAATTACAACAACTTATTCGATGGTACATTCAAGTCTCTTAATTTTAATCTACAATTTAAATCTTTATGCTAGTATATTATTAAAGAATTTATGTTTGTTCTTAAGGTGTAGAACTAATGATAAGCTTCACCAAAGAATATTGTGATACCAGCGTATAAAACATGTTAATCATATGTAGATAAATGATACTATCTCGAAGGACATAATTGGCAAAATGTAAAATTTCAAGGAAACGTGGGGACAAATTGTCAACTTAAAAAGTAATGTCTCTGGTAAATAACTTAACACACTTTCGCAAAAAAAATTGGGAGAGTTGATTACTTCTGTATTTTTATCGAAATAGTTCGTGCATTAGCATTACCTAATAGCATGCGAACCAGTTAAATTTCTTATGAGATACAAAGGAAAAAATAAAAAGATGTAACTGAATCTCTGAATATTCAACTTCCTCGAGGGTGCGAAAATGGTAACGATGTTTTTACGTTTTCACGGCAAACAGAATTTTTACTCCAACAACATAACATCATTCACATGAATCCACAATATGAGATAATTTTCCGCCAATGATCCTCCTCCACAATACAGTTTCACTTTGACTACCCCTTCCCTAAAATTCGATCTATGTGGGCTCTCTTCCATACCCAGGCTCTGAGGCCACAGCTAGGTCCTAGTCGACTCCTGCTACTCACACTCGGATATGAGCCTCGAAGCCATTTTTGGGCATCGGAGTGGGGGGATAGGGTAACCCAATATCTCCTCCGACGCCTCAGTCCTTACATCTCACATCCCCCTCACTCCATGGCTAGGCTGGCCATTCCTTGCACGCGTGCGTGCGGACACAAAGGTGGACCCGCGTCTGCGCACTTTCCCCCTCCAAGGGATGCTGTGCCGTAAGGTTAAGAATTACAAATGATCGGCTTTAGAGGAGACTCAAATGAAGGACATTATTATTGAAACAAAAGTGGGACTTGTGGCAAGAGGTATGAAAAATAAATGTTCAGCGGAAGACATGAACAGAAGGCAAACGATGTATGACAAAGAGACCTAAACCATGAAATCATCCTATGCCCGATCAGGTCCCTTTATCAAGTGTCCTCAAGTCAATGGAAATATTCCACTACAAGCAAAATGATTCTCAATAACTGGAAAGTGTGTATTTATTCTATATCATTCCAAGAATGACTGAAAGCTGATACCACTGAAATTACATTTATAACGACTGAAAGCATCCAGATGTGAAAACTAATTACACGGCGATTTCACGACACTGGATTTCTACAATATGCAATTAAATTAAAACATTCCACTACGACCACTATAGAAACATTCGCCTTAAAAAAGTCACTAAGTTAGTAGCAGTTATACGTTCCTTTCTCTATCCTTCCACAGTATTAGTTATACATTCCGTTTCGCACGCTAAGGGATGTCAGATATAAAAGTTATTCCTGGAAAGAGAAATCACATCACAACTATATGACATCCATGAGAAGCAACCAATCGCCCAGATTATAACCTCTTGCAAACACAGCCTTGTTTATGTCACAATTGATTTGTTGTCGTTCTGAAGCCCTCTCAGTGACGCGCCATGCGTAACATGAACGTGCCCCACAAAACGCAGTAAATCTGGCAGAATACTTTCGCTACATATTTCCCGTTGGTAGGCGATCTTATAACAAATAAGTACTTACTTTTTTTTGCTGTTTCTCCCACGCCGGGTCCAGTAGTCCTTCTCTCTCCCATTCCTCTTCAGGCTGCATGTAGCCATCACCATACGGCTCCACGTTATTCATCGCGTTTTGTGTCATGTTCTATTTCGTAGTGACTTCAGTTAGCCGTATACAACGTCCACAAGAGCTATCGAGGCAGGGCGTGACACCACCTCACTCACCGTACGATCCCTCCTATGGGTCTCCGTTTGCAAGGATCCCGTCTTCGTCTTGTCACGTGACCACACAGGGGTTTGGATTCCTATTTTGAAATTTCTTTAAGAATATATAATTAATATCCCCGCTTTATAAGAATAGTCAGTGAATTCAAAATGAATTTTGTTTTAATTCTATTTCCAAACATAATTAACATAAAGTAAGCACCATTTTGATGTTTGTTTGGAAAAAATGTTAAATTTGAGCAACATGGCGGGCACTTGTACAGGTAAGGTTTGTCAACATGAGGATTTACATTAACTTATTTCCAATCAAAATGTTATCATAAACACTTGTTGTCATTAATTTATCATATAAATAATTTACCCAATTATGTGTTAGGACAGATTTTAAAATTTCTATCATTTTATCTATATGCAAACTATTAGGTGCGTGGATTAAATTTTTCAACGAAGCAGGAATTCCATCAGATGTTGCGGCTACCTATGCCCTAACATTCTCTAGTAATAGAATAAAAATGGATATGTTATTAGATCTCACAAAGGAGATATTAAGAGACATGGGTATTACATTAATGGGGGATGTTATCGCTATTTTGAAGCATGCCAAGCAAGTTCACGAACAAGTAAGGCCAATTTTGTTTATTTATATCGCTATACATAATGGATTTTATGCATACTTATTAACAGAATATTCGTTTTTGTTGCAAATATGTCGCAATTGTTTTGAAGGCATGTTTAGCTACTCTTATGCAGCTTTTTTGCTGAAACTTGAGTATTTTTCTTTTTTACAGAAGGCGCGCGATACAATTTTGCTCGTTTCCCCAGATGTGGTGTCCCAGAAAAAATCACCTGGTAAGTTAAATATTTTCTCTAATTCCTTTATTTTAGTAATAAGTTAACAATTTAAATTTAATTATTTTTTAGCCAGAGTCGTTGAGCAATACACAAAAACTGTAACTGAAGTCCCGAAACAAGTCACGGCCAAGTTATCTCCAAGCTTAGCCAAGAGATTAGGTCCACTATCATCTAGTAAACAAGCTGGAAAAGTGAAATCCCCTCCAACGGAAGTTTGCAAAAAGGACGACAAGACTCCATGTGAAATTGCACCCGTTGTTAAAAAACCAAGGCGGGTTTTACCTGAACATGAAGGGAAGTACAAAGTCATAATGCCGTCTGGAAGTACTCCAAGAACCAAAAGAATATTAGAAAAACAGGGACTATGTAAGTATTAATATAAGTTGTATTAAGCAAGTTTCAATTGATTCAAGGGTGGTTTGTATTATTCCACATTATGTGAAATATCTACTAGGTTATTTATGGGCTGCTCGTTAAATGTTCTGTAATTTGACTGAAGCAATCGGAGAACCAGAAAAATTATTTTTACTCTGGAATAATTCAATATGATTTTTTTCAAAGTATGTATATTATTTGTTATTTTTATTTGCCTTGGTGAAAGATAGTTTAAATTAATCTTTGAATTCCAGCGGTGCCGTCGAAAAAAAAGACTGTGTTTGAAAGATTAGGTGATGGAAATGTGACGAGTACTACGGAAATTGAAGAACCGAGATTCACTGTGACATGCGGGGAGACAATTATAAAATCAGAATCAACAGATAAGGTATACCAGGCTGTTAATTATTGTGATTGTTTACTTCTCTCCTTTCATAAATTAAGTCTTTATTCAATTTTTTAGGTAAAGTCTGTATTTAATAGGTTAGGAGATAAACCACAAGTTACATCTTCCTCTTACATAGAAGTTACAGAAGAGGCAATGGAAGAACCATTGGAGTATGTCGGCGTTCTTAAAAAGCAGGCAATTAGAAATACGACGAAGATGCCTGAAAAGAGAGTAGTAGGTAAGTACAGAACGTTGTATTCAATTTAAGTTTTTAAGTAGAATAAACTAAATAGAAATCTTGTGTTTTTCCAGCATTATTTGAAAATAACGAATCAAGCCCATCACCAATAGGAACTATGAGGGCTGACAACATAAAAATGGTAAAGAAAGGTGTTGCTAACCGTTTGGGGCAGCAGAAAAAGTTGGGAATTTCAAATGGTATTGAAGAAGATGAAAGTCTTGCAAGTTCATCAGTGGTAGCAAAGAAAAAAAACATTATCAAGAAAGGAACTAAGTCAAATTCTGCTGGAATATTAAGTAAGTTTTATTGAATAATAATTGATGCCATATTCCTAAATCAGAAACTGGAAATTTAGAATTTCTAAGTTAGATTTTTTATGAACCTTGAGGAACGTTTGTATTTATGTAAGCTAGATATATTTTTTAGTTATTAATTTCACTTAGTAGAGTTACCTTGACTTCCAATTTTCATTAAAAAAAGGATGGTTTTGTAATATAAATATGATTTTAATGCTTGTAATGAATATTTTTACTTTGTGCTTAATAGTTGCATTACAATATTTTAATGTCATCTACATAAGTAATTGCTGGGTATTATCAAATATTAGTAGTAATTTCCTGGGGCAGGTTTATTACAGACCATTAGCTATAATGATTATACAGATTACAAAACATATTGGGAGACTTTGATTAAGCTGATGGCCAGAAATCAAAAGAAAAGTGAAAAACAAGAACACACATCTAACCAGTATAGTTATTTTGACCCTCCCCATTGACTATGACCCTGACGTGGTGGAAGGGCTTGTGTGGTCCAATGACCCTTAGTGCTTCACTGGCTGGAGCAATTATTTTGCTCCTAGTAGGGTCACCCACACCACATAGGTCGAAGGGTAGGAGCCAGACGAAAGGTAGTCCATGTAGCCTTCGCTCCTAGGTGAGGAGGCTGCAAGGCGTCGGATCCCTAGTGGGTCGGCCATTCAAGAGATGGTGTCATGTTAAAAATACTATTGAGGTAAGATAAAGAAAGGCCACCTCAATTATGTATTTCCAAAATCATGATGAGTCAAATAAGGAAAATGAACCCTTACAACTACAGGACTCAGCCCACTGGGGTGAGTGTCGTGCCTGGCTGCGACAGATGCAAGGCTTCCACAGTCACCATCTCATAAATTCCTTGTGATACCACTATTTGAGAGAAGACAACGATGAGGGTAGGAATGATTTAGGTAGGGACGTGGAATGTGAGGACAATGTTAAGGTCAGAAAAGTTAAGAGTACATAAAACTCGAGCTAGATAAAGTAGGAATAGATGAAGTAGCATTGAGTGATGTTAGATGGAGGAATATAGGAGATTATTGGAGTGAGAGCTTTAGAGTAATTTATAGCATAGGGCAGGAAAGTCAGCGTGGGGTAGCAATAAGTGTATTGGAGAAATTAGGAAGCAGGGTAGTTAACATTGAACAGGTTAGTGATAGAGTAATCATGGTAAAGTAAAAGCTGATCCAACTAACTTAGTTTTAATTCAGGTATATATGACCACGGGTGGCCATCAGGAGGAAGAAGTAGACAAGGTGTATGAGCAGCTGGAAGGAATGATCGACACGATACTTGGAGGGAAACATTTGGTTGTGATGGGTGACTGGAATGCTGTCGTGGAGGAAGAAAGGTACATTTGGAAGGCACTGGGTGACACAGGGAGATATCAGATAGGGTACATCTTGGTTAGACAGAGATTTAGGAAGTGTTTTCAATAGCAGAAGTTATCCGGGAGCTGATGCGGAATAAGACCACGTTTTGTCATCATGAAGTGTCTTGTAAAATTCAAGAGGATAATAAAGATAAGAGGATTTGAGAAATGCAATCTAGAAGCATTGACAGGAGCACAGGCGTACCAGGAATCAGTAGATAGACTTTTAAGAGAGGGGAACCAAAGTAGGCCAACGAAACAAAGGTGGAAAGTTCTCAAAGAGAGAATAACAAGAGCTGCAGGAAAAGTAATAGGAAGAGTCAACCAGAAGAAAATTAAAAACCATAGGTTACGGAGGAGATGATTAGGAAAAAGGCAGAGCGTAGAAAGGAGGCAAACTAATACGGAGGACAGGAGACGCAAATACTGAGAGGCAAATAATAAATTGATGAGAGAAACTAATAAGGCGAAGAAGGCATGGTGGAAAGAACAGTGCAATGGAAAAGTTAGAAAAGCAGGGAGAGATGGGATTACTAAATGGGAAAGTAAAAGCCTTAACAGGAAACAAGATCTCTACTTAAAAAGATAAGTTAAGCAAGATACTAATAGAACAAGAAGATATTAATAATAATGTGTAATAGAACAAGAAGAGGCACAGGGAGATGGTGAAAGAGGCATGGGAAATTGTTGAGTCAGGAGTAAAAGTTGACGGGGAATTTGTTAAATCAGTCAGATTCACCCCACCACCAAGCCCTATTTATTTTCCAATCGCTCACATGCAGCAGTAAGAGGCCAATTAACAGTGGACACCGTAACTTTTTTAAAAATAACATTGACGAAACACCCATCCAAGCCCTAGGTGGAGATAGAAAAATCCAACATGTTGGGATTTGAACCAGTGACTTCTGGGTTGGTAGATTTGGAATTACCGCACCACCACTGAGGCCACCAAATTTAAATTCCTAGTTAATAATTCAGCCAAAGGACTGCAGACCCTGTTGAATGCTTTTGAAGACCAGTGTCAGAGATTTGGGATGAAAATTTATTTTAAGAATACAAACAATGATATTTTCGAGAAGTAGGAAAGCTAGGCTGAATATCAATCTAGAAGGGAATAAATTAGAACAGGTAGAAAAGTTGAATTATATGGGAAGCATCATGGAGGAAAATGGACATAGTGTCATGGATATTAGACGAAGAGTTGCATTAGCAAAAGAGGCCTTTGCGAAAAGGAAAGAGTTAATGAGAGCCCTAAATAAAGATTTGAAGAAAAGATTAGTAAAAACCCTAATATGGAGCGTAGCACTATATGGATCCGAAACC